>KZ809392.1:33562-44613 GCA_000696205.2 Oncopeltus fasciatus
ATCATATATAAATATGTTTACCCTTACTAATATTTTAACTACAGACAACAAATTTGGGACAGATGGAACTGGAAAACTTGAGCGCGAATGCTGATTACTATCTCAGGTGATTTGAACCAAGGACAGGAGTTAAAAAAAAGAATTCAGGGCTACCATATTAAGAAAATTAACAATAGGCTCCGGTCCAATTTGAAAAAAAGGACATATAGATTTGCCATGATAAACGCTAATTGGTGGGGGCAACTTGTAATCTGTGGCTCAACAGAAGAAACCGGCTGGAAATTTCAGCTCACCACTCTCTTTCGGCAATTTAAGATGCATCAAGTATTATTGTGCTATAAACAACATATATATCTTGTACATATCGCATGGGAATGCAAGAGTTATTCCTTCAAGAATCCTGAACTTGGTCAGATAAAATTAATTCAGTTCCTACTTTTCAGTTAAATTATACTATGATATTTAGACTTTTTATAAATACAAATATATCAGTTTATTGAATATTTGTCATGATAAATAGCTCAATGGTTAAGATATTTAAAAAAATGTTATTATAATTTATAATGGGCTAAATTAAAAAATAACACTATTATTTTAAATAACTTCATTAAAATCCACTTATTATTATTANACCATTTTAAAAAAATTCACTACTTACACATCTTGTGTTGAAACATTTTTAAGAGTCACATAAGAACGTCGAAATTTAATTCCATAAAGTGACCCGTTTCTTATACAAATATATAAATAAATATATTGTAAGCTCCTGAAGAAGCGACACTAAATAAGCGTAAAAAGTGAATAAAAATAAAAGAAAGCGTAGTCGATGGAACCCGTGTGGAATTCCCAGGCTGACGCAGCAATTTTGCGACCTGCCCTAGGTAAATTTTTGTGTTTTGAATAGGATAATTACCTACAGATAGACTTACCTTATGTTCTCTAGTGGTTGCATGGGACAATAAACAAGAATGTTTCAGACATTTATTTACAGTTAAAACCTAATAATGTACGATAAATGCAAGGGAATAGAATAAAAATATCTTATTACCTCATCCGGGACTAGAACCCGGATTTCCTTCTTTCCGGGAAAGTATACTGACCATTACAGAACCGAGGCTAGCTAGATAATTTGATCAATTTATTTATATTTAAATTTAAATATTTATATTTAATCATTATTCTATGATCATTATATTTTATCAATTATCTAGCTAGCTTCGGTGGTGTAATGACCAGCATACTTGGACAGAAAGCAGGAGATCCGGGTTTGAGTCTCGGCTGAGGTAGTAAGATTTTTTTATTCTATTCCCTTGCATTTATCGTATAAAATTAACGTAGGATTACATACCACAACTAATATCAGTATTTAGTTAAAACCTTATTTATATGTTTTATTTTAAACTTCATTAAACAGTTCAGGATCTTAGGAGAAAGGTTATCATAGTTTTCAACTTTGTCTAAACAATTGTGATGCTTAAAAGACTGCAGTTTTCAGATAATCGAGCTGCAGGAAGAGTAATTTGTTTGATTATTAGATCTTCAGGATCGACAAATTATATATCGCTATACATTTATATATTTTATTATTTTCTGATTAATTTTCAATTATAAACGTTGATGCGGAATTAAGAAATTAGAAATGTGACGGAGTAAAGAAAATGAAGCTACTTTCATTGGTGAAATTTGATAAGATAATTTTTTCTGGCATGACTGGAAGAATCATGAAAATCATGTTCCCTGAAACTCCCTGTCTGGCCATTTTTATGATTTATATTAAAACAAAAAAACCTCACCGTCTAAAAAAGGTTTAAAAAATCACAGGCGTGACTTGCCTTTATATAGGCTTTTTTATAGCGTGTCTTAATTGTATCCTTTGCCTAATCAAGAGCAAAAGCATTTGGATTAAATTTGCTGATCACAAATGACTTAATTCTTACGCAAAGATTACTATTTTATTTATATATTTATCATCAATTAATTAATTAAGTTTTTAATTATANAATGTCTGTTTAATTAGAAAATTGATAGAATTCATTATAGTGATAGTTTTGAGACCTAGTACGACATTCTCAGAACACAAATAAATAGTTTCTTGCCATTGAAGCAAAAAATTTAGCGATTGCTATGCTGCTGAGTAAGAAATATATACTGTTTATAATAACTGTTTTTTGTCACCAAAACCATTGAAAAGGTAGAGAATGGGGTCCTAGACTTCAAAATCACTCAATAAAATATGAAGTATGAAGGGGTAGTTAATTTTAATTTTGTCAGAGAGCTTAAAGTTCTTTATAGACAACATTGACTAATATTTTATTGATATTCATAAAATTAAGTTTATCTGTCATGATTCATTATATCATTTATTTTGTTTTATTTTGTATATTAAAGCCCCTATTTGTACTATTATTAATATTTTTCAGATCAGTACTCCTCAATAATTGTGAAAAAATATTTTAAATAATGATGACACAATTAAAATTCGAGTTTAGTTCTCATAATTTAATTTAAAAGAATTAAAGTCATAAAATATAGATGACACTTTTTAATACTTAAAATTGAACTTCACTTAGAGTGCTTTTTGGTTATTTTTTAACGTTGAAAAACTTTACTCGCAAGAGATTTAAGAATGGAAATTTTGATCTAAGACGAAAGGAATATTAAAGTTGTGATGATGAGTAGAGTTGGATACATAATATGGAGCATTAGCAATTCTGAGCATTTTTGATTGAAAGGATTGTATTCGTTGGATATTCGAAGGCTCAGCGGCACCCCACAGTTCTGCACCGTAGATCCAGATGGGTAATATTATGGTCTTGTAGATGGTCAGTTTGTTTTCTATCATGAGCTTTGAGCGCCTATTTATAAGGCTGTATAAGAGTCCGTGGAGTCTGTTGAATTCTCATCGCTTGATTTTAGTATGTTCACTCCACTTTAGAAGTTAGTCAAGGTGACATCCAAAGTAATGGACTGTATCAGAGAGAGATATAGGGATGTTATTGTGTGCAACATAGTGGGAGTTTACTATGGAAGAGCTTGAAACGGGTGGAGATGAGATATTGGACGAAGGAATATTAAAGTTGTGATGAAGGGTGGAGTAGGAAACATAATGTGGAACGTTAGCAATTCTGAGCATTTTTGACTGAAAGGATTGTATTCGTTGAATATTGGAAGGCTTAGAGGCACCCCAGAGTGCTGTACGTAGATCCAGATTGGTCGTATTATGGTCTTGTAGATGGTCAGTTTATTTTCTAATGTGAGCTGTGAGCGCCTATTTATAAGGCTGTATAAGAGTCCCTGGCGTCTGTTGAGTTCTTGTAGTTTGATTTTTATATGTTCATTCTAGGTACTGACCGACAGCGTGACGACTGCGTGAGTCAAGGTGGAACCAAAGGTAACGGACTGAATCAGAGAGAAAGATATAGGGATATTATTGTATGTAACATTATTAGGAGAATCTTTTCTTTGCTGAAAATTTATCAGTACGCATTTATTGTAATTCTCCATTTTCTGCTTCATCAAGGTTGTTTTGAAAAATATTGAAAGCAGTTTTGGAATTAGGATGGGAGGAGAGGACCGCGCTGTCATCTGTAAAGAAGGCTAAGTGGGTATCTAACCTTAATGTTAAATGTTAAATCTTAAATGTTATTAAAATACTATTTAATATCAGAGAAACTACTGAGGACCATAACATCTTTAGTGGGTAGAATTCAAACAATATCTATGAAATTTAACGGACAGTAGAAAAAAATTCAATTTTTATTTTCGAATGAATCCCAAAATTGAGCCAAATTTTTCTTGGAAATACTCTTAATTCTGTATGGGGTGTTGGTTGATCGTTGATGATCAGTAGGAGGAGAAAGTCGGGGATCGGTGAAACGTATATTATTATATAAATTGGTGATCCAATATGGTTTCATTTTCCCAACGTTTCGGCCTGAATTTCAGGCATTTTTCAGGGCTTTGGGGATAACGAAGGGAGAGAGTTACGAATTGTGTGTTCTAATCCATGGTTATAACGAATATACCGTCTTATGCTCGAAAGAGCTAATATTTTCGGCTATTTGTAAGACTCTTTTTTTTTTTTGCTATATTTTTTTTTTATTTAATAACTTTCATTTTAATTCTTTAATAATTTTCAATAAGTTTTGGTATTTAATCCCACGTTAATTTGATGCAAGAAATGCCCTTACCTTTTATTTCAGTCTCTCCCTTGAACAACATAAAAAAATCTTACTACCTCAGCCGGGAGATAGTAAGATTTTTTTTTTTTTTTAATATTTTATTTTGGTTGTGGTTTTTTATCCCACGTAAATTATAAACAATTCATGAGAGGGAACAGAATAAAAAAATCTATCTGTCCTCGCCAGGAATCGAACCTGGATCTCCTGCTATCCGGGCCTAGTAAGCTGACCGTTACACCACAAGGACAAGCTAGATATCTCACTCAATTCCCTCTTCACTAGCGAGAGCCTAACTTACGAGAAAGACGAGAACTTCGTCTTAAACTCGAAGTAGCGGACATTGTCATACATTTTGTCGGCTCTCTTTTTATTCAATTTCCTTGCATTTCTTTATCAAATTAACGCGGGATTAGATGCCACAACTGATTTCAGTATTTAATACCTTATATTTCCTGGCCGTAGAATCGGATCGGACGTAGATAGTCGACTCATATCCAGAATTCAGTCTGTAAAGCATGAAAATGCCAATTCGGAACTCTGAATGTAATAATACGTATTTAACATAGAAAACAATACCTATCTTTCACTAGAGAAAGTCCAGTCAGATATGGATTGCCCTTTACAATTATGTTGAAGGGCACTTCTAAAGGTAGAGGACAATTTAAAAGGAATTGCCATTGAGCTACCCCGGAGGGTTTTACGATTCCCTTACACACTGAGAAAAGGCTTTATGATTATTGCAAGGCGCAGCCGTTAAAGTGAGGACGAGCCGATGGTTAGTCAGCTCCTAGGGAGGGCCTATAACGATGAGAGTTAGTAGCTACCTGTGGGCGCCTAAGGTCAAGACGAAAGGTCCGTTTGATTCTATTACAATGACTTGGCGGGCTCCTCAGAAGAGCTGGCATTAAGATAACTACCTGGGCCCCGACGCGGCAATCTTCTCCACACCATTTTAATTTACTCCGGTTTTTGCCTCTTTTCCTTTATAAATTGCTTGTCTCTGAGACTTTTAATGATAGCTATTAAAGGAATGTTTCTACATTGTAAGGAATACCTTCCTGGGCACCTTCCTCGCCCGTAGCTTTCGGCTCACCACAACGGCCTCCCTTCACAACTCATTACTCTTCCTGCTTTCTCTGGGTCTACTACAGCTGTACATGTCAGCTTCAAGAATTTCTTTAGCCCAAAGAATAAAACTAGGAGAAAATTGAAGAACGGTTAGTTTCATAACAGGAGTATAGACATAAAAACTCAACAGGCGTACAAGAGGAAGTTTATAAATTAGAATGAGCTACAGAAATAAAATTCAATTTTCTTCAATTCTGAAAAATAGATCTGAAAATGAATGACTTAGAAAGAATGAGTAATAAATGAATAATGAGAAAAAAATGAGTATTAGTTAGATTTATTAGTGTTCACTTGTGGTAAGCTCCTCAGTTAAAGTTGATGACGAATCTACGAAAGTCAGAAAATACAATTTGAGTCGTGCAGGGAGCTAGAAAAAACTCTCTACCTCCTCGGCTGAATTAGAGTTTTTTCTAGCTCCCTGTACGATTTAAATTAATAATGAAATTTGGGATTAGATTACCACAATTATCATCATGATTCAAAAAAATACTAGTAATAAAAAATTAATTAGTTATCTGAATAGATTTATTATACTGTCACTTTTCATTGAATTGTCATAGAACCGCTTTGTATCATGCACCTGGAGGTTTATTTCAGTTCTCCCCGAAGCTAGGCCTATTCTGATCAGCTTTCTAAATTCTGGGATAGTATTGCAGTTTGATAGTCAGTTCGAAATTACGCTTTGTTTATTGTTGTAGCTGTGGCTGGATTGATATCACGGACGTACCGGGAGGTCCGGCAAGCAAGTTAGTATTTAACATCTTGTTTTCATCTTTTTCCGAAACCAAATAAATCCCCGACAGTGCGACAAATTAAAAATTGTGTTACTACATTTAATTATCTTATTGAATACAAGAAGGAAACCAGTTGTCTAACTTAGCCAACAAAAATAAAGACCCGGGGCGCCGGGATAGCTCAGGGGATCCGTACGGGTCTCGCAATCCTGACGCCGCGGGTTCAAATCCCGCCCAGGTCAATCTTTTATTTATAATATAGAAGCTTGTCCTGAGCCATGGGTGTTTAAAATGGGGTGGCAACCTGTAGATAGCCCCTCCCTCCAATGACCCTAAGTGGTTGCAAGGGAGGCTAACACAGCAAAAAAAAAAAAAATAAATAAATAAATAAATAAAGACCCGATAAAATTTCTCTCGAGCGGGCTACTGGAGGCTATATAGAGGTTTCGCTATACTCTCAGAAGCACACATCCCCCCAGATGTATGAGAAATACAGGTTTGCCAAAAAACTACAGCCATATTAGCATTTAGAAGGCCATCAAGATAGAAGAAACAGTAAGAATAGGAAGGAATCTCACAAATAAAGTCACCTGGTCGACAAGGAGTCGGTGAACAGAGTTGGTTGAAGTCTGAAGATTCAAAAAGAGATAGTGACGCTGGCGCCTAAGTCTCCGGAAGATCTGGTTCGCCATTGCTTGAAGCGTCCAATAAAGTAGGGAAAGTCGTATGATTAGTGAAGATAATAATTCACGGCTGAGTTTGTTTCTCTCTCAAATTTAAACGCTTTGTGAGGAGGGGAAAATTTATAAAATGGACTATATGCAGATACAGTATAAACAATATGAACCATGCAGTAAATGAAATAAGAAACTCATGTGGATTAATGTATATTTTATACAAATTAGGATTTTGGCTAAAAAAAAAAAAAAAAATGAGAAAACTCAACGAACGTGTTAGGTTCTTAGGACATAAGTTACAAAAATGAGAAATTTCTTCCTCTCAAATGAAAAATTACACAAAATAAAAAAATTTCTCTTTTATTTATTAATAAACTGATATTAATTATTCTGGATATTCGAGAAACTTATTGCATTAAGTAGTTCAAGTTAAAAATTATATAAATATTATGTGTCAAATTTTTTATAAGAAAATCGCGTTTTGTGCCTAAACTACGTGAAAAGCAAAAACATTGTCCGGACCACATGATACTTTATTTTGATTTCAGGCAAAATCCAATAAAACATTTTGTTAAAAATAATAAAATTGGTACTCTTGTTAAAAAAAAAAAAAGTCATTTTTGTCATAAACACAAACAGAGAAGATTAACTAAAATTTCACTTTCGCACCTGAAGACTCTGACTGTGAAGCTCAATGATCCATCGAAAACTGACATTGAAACATTTTGAATACTTTTTTTACCTTGGCTACCCATGGCTGTGTTAGGGAAGTATTAACTCTATGTTTTATTTATTTAGTTAGCCTCCCTTTCGACCACTTAGGGTTATGAAGGGAAGGGCTATCTACAGGTTGCAACCCCATTTCAACTTCCGGACAAACTTAAATTTCTCTATAAATCTTTGCCCATGTCGAGATTTGAACCCGTAGCTGAGGAATTGCGAGACCCAAACGGATCCTCTAAGCTACCCTTACGCCTCTTAACTCTCTGTTAAATGCGATTTTATATTTAACTGCTGGTTCCCGCCATGACTAATATTTAATGGGAAATACAAATTCCCGGTGCAATGGGTGTTTACGAAAGGTGACTACCTGAAAAGAGCCCCTTCCTCTATGGTTCTAGGTGGTTGTACAGAAATAAAAAATATGAAAAATTTTACAGTACAGTTCTAAGAGCCATCGACTACTTCCCTAGATCCAGATTTAAAAAAAAAAACCGTGATTTCAAAGTTTTCACGAAAGCAATCCACTGTTGAAAAAAGGAACACTAGAGATTTTTTTCTGATTATCTCTTTTAACATTTGATCGTAACTAACTAGCATATATTTGAATGTCGAGACTAATTTTATTACCCATGCTGTTCCAATCGCACTTCAAATGATGCAGGTTAAGAAGTTTAATTTTTCTATTACTGTTAAACAATACAAATTAGTAATAATAATGATTCACTGTAACGAAACAACCTGCATGAAATAATGCGCGACTGGAAAACGTGATATTCGGAAGTTGAGAGCTAATGCACATAATATTCATACCCGCAAAATGCTCATTCCTAACTATATAAAGCTATTTTATTTTGTATGGCTTAAGGGACAATAGGAATTTTAAACCAAACCTCTAAGATATACGTACACACTATCACATACGCGAATGATATATATATGGGCTATATGTATTTAAAATAGCCTTCCAAGCCCTTTAAACAACTGCTTGAACTAAAATTAGGAGGTATTCCATCAGTTATGATAGTTGTGATATATTTCAGGATCGTCTACACATTATGGATTTACTGTATTGGCAATTTTAAAACTAATACACAAAAGAGACGCACACACACATACATGTACACTTGAGAAGTGCAGAGAACATAAGACATTAAGGAAAGTAATGGACCGTGCTCCACTCTTTCAAGAACGTTGTGCAATCCGAAAAGTCCGAAATTATGGCGCCAGGCATCAGGAGAAGACGTCTTACGACGTAATCCAACGGCATCACGATTTCTGAAGGTATCAATCATTGAGAAAGCGCCTCTAACCTCTCTCATATTATCAGATTTTACTGACATTTCACATTTAAACCTTCAAAAATCTGCTCTCTCGCCCTGTGTGTGTGTGTGTGTGTGTGTGTGTGTGTGTGTGTGCGTGCGTAAATTTATATAAACATAATTACCTTTCAAATATTAAGAGTTGCACAAAATACATTTTTTTGTTCATCAAAATTGTTGAATCGATTTTGTCTCATAAGTTTATAAAATTTTATACAACANATAAAGCAGTCTTTTCATTAGACATTTATTAACTTATCTATCGATTTGGTCCGACTTTGGGAGATTATTAGGGGGAAAATGATTATACTTATCGTGTTTTTTTTTTGTTTATTTATTTTTTTATTTAAGTGTTAGCCTTCCATTCAACCACTTAGGGTCATGGAGGTAGGGGCTATCTACAGGTTGCCATCCCATTCTAAACGACCATGGCTCAGGACAAGCTTTTAATTATAAATAAAAGATTGACCTGGGCGGAATTCGAACCCGCGGCGTCAGGATTGTGAGACCCGAACGGATCCCATGAACTATACCGGCGCCCCACTTATCATGTTTACTTCACACTTACTTGGAAGATCACTTTAGTAGTCATCTTCCTACACTGAAGAGCTGTTCTTCTGGCTTTGCTTTGGTGGTACAACAAAATGTACAATGTGAGGTTATGCTACTTTCAAGTGCTGTAATACTATTAATTCATCGATCAAGGTTTGAAGTTATAGAGGAATAAAACCAAGACACACGGGCTCATAACTTCATATCAGGGGAGAACTCCTATCTTATTTATTTAATGTTTTAAGAAAGAAAACCCCAGCGGCTTTGAACGAAGTACTATAATTCTTATTGTTCGCCACATAGAAGTCTCTTCTGGCGAAATTATTAGCCCAAGCATATGCTAAATATTCAATACAACATTAGCTCTTGTTATCAGATATTTCATAGTATTAAATCCCACAATTTAATCCGCTCATTGGTTCGCTGTTTGTCATTTGTAATTTGATTGGGGAGAAAAGTTAATGACAAACAGTAATACCAATAAGAATTTTAGGAACTAGTAAATTACAATTATTAAATGATTTTAGTTGGGGTTCGGTCAAGGTAGATCCAAAAAAAAAAATACAAATTAAAAAAGTGTATTTTTTTAAAAAGATTATCTGTCAACGTTTCGGCTTACATTGTAAGCCATCTTCAGTGCTATCATGAAGACGAGAGAGGACGTCCTGTCCCTAAGTGGCCTTGACCGAACCTCAACTAAAATCATTTTATAATAATATCTACGGTCAAAAAAACTTTCCTTTAGTACATTACAATATTATGTGGAGATACTAGGAGAGGTCAAAAAAATCTAGGCCTGACCTGGAAATTAATGTAATCAAAGCAAAAATCATATATTACTTTTTAAATGTAAGGTCAATTATTACCAATACATTTATTATAACTATTTCTTAATAAATATTTTATTTGGTTGTGGTTTTTTATTCCACGTAAATTTTAAACAATTAATGAGAGGGAATAGAATGAAAAATCTAACTTTCCTGGCTGGGACAGTTAGATTTTTTATTCTATTCCCTCTCATTAATTGTTTAAAACTATTTCTTAATTTTTCTAAACCTTAAAATAATAATTTTCTTTTTTGGAACCTCTTTGAGTTGGTCTTAATCCTAAAATAATTGCTGATTTGTTAAACAATATGATATATAATTCCTTTATCTTAATCGACTCTTTCATAGGTAGGCCGAGAACTTTATGATCTCCCCTCGTAAGATAATAGCTAACACTAGATCAATGAGAGTTAGGGATTAGTAAATGAAGCTCAGTAATCTCTCGGCGCCCTTTTTAACCAGATTAATTTATTAAAAAAGTCCTCCGAAAGTTATTTAAACTGAGTTATTATGTAAAATAAGAACATCGGTGGATATTTTAAAAGGCAAAAATATTTAAATTATACTATAATAAAACAGCACTTTACCAGATTACTCTTCTTGAACGAAATTCCACGAATCTTTATAAAAAATGTATATATACGGTAAAGATATACACTGCCGGACAAATTTAAAGGATGACTTCAATATTTTGAAATTACTGAACTGTATAGGGTATTTTTGGAAATATTCTTTTTTCTTTGGAAGTAACACTTTATTACAAGGGTAATAAAAAATAAAAAATTATTTTCTAGAAATTTTTAATAGGAAAACAAATCAAAAAATAAAAATGTCCTACAGTCTCAAAATGAAAAAGTAAATCTTTGAAATGAAATGAAATAACAAAACTGAATAAAAAGGAAGAATTCGA
>KZ809392.1:62465-78991 GCA_000696205.2 Oncopeltus fasciatus
TAAATTTGTAATAATTGTTATAATTAGGCTTAATAAAAGTATTTCTATTCTCCTTTTTATTATATATACACCTATTTGTATTGAACCTACTTCTATAAAAATCCCATTGCTGTTCATTATTAACTAATATATTACATTATTAAGCCATATATTAAGAATGGTTGTCCATTTAATTCAATATTGATTTAGAATTTAAATATTGTTTTCTTGATAGCCTGCGCATTTTAATAATCTCATTACAGAGCACAAAATTTCCCGATTTACATAGTATGAAATATTAATGACCTTGGGATATGAAGGCAGCACGTTCTCACACGGCTTTTAGTCAACTAAAGGAAGAAAACTAATCGTGATCTACTGGTGCTAAGCCCAATTTATGGCACTTGTCAAATGTTGAATACGATCTACATGTGAGAGTAATAGCTCTCGTGGGTATTGACGGGGTTGTATGGAAACAAGTGTACTTTGCATCACCTGTAGTGTGCTACGCCTTCCTGCAGGGAGAGGCTTCAGGGTAATTACTATACCTTTTTTTTCTCTGGAGAGGTAGGGGTGTTTGAATAGTCTTTCCTCCTCACGAACATTCAATGGTGTGTTATAGTTTTCTAGGATCATCTCCGGAATATATCAACATTGCAGTGCGCAAAAATAAGCCCGTCACTTTTCAGCAAGAAGATTTTTATAAGTCTAGCGCAATAAAGTTTTCGTAAAAATACTTTTCCTCGGCTTCTCTCTCTGTCGTTTGATCATTTGGCCTAAAATGGTCATAAAGGTTATAAAATGAGGAGAAAAAGTACTCAACTTATATCTCCTCCTCCTTAGTAGTCCTCCTCCTTAGCAGTCCTCCTCCTTAGCAATCCTCCTCCTTAGCAATCCTCCTCCTTAGCAATCCTCCTTAGCAATCCTCCTTAGCATCCTCCTTAGCAGTCCCTTAGCACTCCTTAGCAGTCCTTCTTAGCACTCCTTAGCAATCCTCCTTAGCACTCCTTAGCAGATCTATAGATGGCTCATCAAATCGCTTAGTCCGCGGCTCGCTCCTCACCATTAAGCGTGTCTTCGAGGATTGCCCAGCTCCCAACCCCGAAACCTCACGTCCAGACGGCTTTCCTTAGTAATTTTGGACAATGACTGACCATATTTGAATCATGAATATGACCCCTTCTCGCCTTCATGATAGGCTTTAAGATGGCTTACAATTTAAGCCGAAACGTTAGAAGAATATTTAAAAATAACATTTTTTCAATTGTATTTTTGGAATTACCTTGACCGAACACCCCCCCCCCCCCCTACAAAAAAAATCATCTACTACTAATGTATACTGTCAAAAACTCCCCATTTTAATTTATTTTAAAATGTATTTATTCTATAATTGTGTGTCCTTACAGGCTCCAGTAGAAGAAAACATATATCTAGTTCAAACAAGATAATATATAATCGAATGACTATTACTATATTCTTTTAAGGAGACATTATCATTACCATTCCAATGGATTCATACCATTGAATATATTAGTAGAAAAACAACTGGAAGGTACCTAAGTTTATTGAATGTTTGAAGTTCCACCTTTATAAGTAATCTTTATGTAACTTAGTGGAGTGAAAACAACACTATATATTTCATTTATACAAAGAAATATAACAATCATTAGCAGTAAGTTCAGAAAAACAGGATCATTAAGTAAAAGTTATTACACATTTGCGTGGGCGTGAACTCATTATGCATTACTCTTATCAAATTATTACTCGAAGTTTGTACCCCATTAAGTATCACGAACCGGTAAGATACAAGAAACATTTATTTCACAACTATGAATATAGGATATGTGAGAGGGCCTACATTACGCCTACAGAGCTAAACGAGGAAAGCCCGCATTACCTGAAAGAAAACAGTCGAGAGTTGTGATATACGTTGTCTCTGAAGACAAGCCGACAGCAAGCCTTCTTGGTGGGGCGTTAATGACGTTCAGATAACTTGTTTCAGCAGTCTGAACAAAGCCAACGTAGATCGTGAGCTTGCTTAAGACATGTAACGGATAGCCACGAATGAGACCTCCCAACTTTCTAATTTATCGTTTATGATTGGGAGAAGAGATATTGCCGGACGTTGGGAATATCGAGTGACCGCTGTGAGATTTGGGCTCAACCAGCAGTATATCTTCAAGCACGCAACCTCCTCTACTTCAATCTCACTCTCAGTCGAAAGTGTAATTTCCTGACAAGACCTAATTACTCCGCTAATATCTGGAAAGATTCTTTAAGAAATAAATCCTGTAGAAGTCATTTTAAAAATGTTGTATTTGTACTTTAAATGTGTGGAATCTAACTTTTTAAAAAATCACCTTTAACATGGAAATGTTATACCAAGAGGTAACTAACATAATTTAATCGGGCTGGACAACGCTGGTGCGTTTTTTAAAGACGGTTTTGGGTTAACGATCGCTATACAATTATTTTTCAAAAGAATAAAAGTATTTAACAGACCACTCTTTTTAACTATAAACCGTAACGTTATTCTATCACCTATTTCTACATGTTCAAATGCGGGTTATTAGAAATTATGGATTAATTATTCAAAATGTAATTACCTCATACTACCTTACGTTCTCAAACATATTCTACGTAGAATTATTCATTTCGTGAAAAAAATCCTACTTCCCCTTTCCATCGTAATTGCACGTTTTATATGGTTGTCGTCTGTGTCCAAATAATCAGATCATTGAAAAATTATGAGTACAACGTGCTAGTGAATGAGAGAATACATGAGTTCTTGTGTGTTTGTCACTTCTCACTCTTTCTTTTTTTTTATTTAACCTTTTTTCTTATTTCTTCGCTTACTTATTTTTTGCCCATCCCTGTATATTTCATTTTTACCACCTTCCCTTTTTCGCTTAATCGTAACATTTTCTTTACCGAATTTCATTATACATATATCATTGCCTTACTGGGTCATTTTCTTTTCAAAATCTATTATTATCTTTTAATAATAATATTTTGTTTTGTATTGACTGTATTTTAATTACTTGGTTAATTTTTTTTTCTTTCCCTTTCTTATAAAAACATAGGTACAATTCAGATAGGTATTTCTTCGTCTTTATTGACTTCTAATGGGATACATGTGTTTTTTTGTCACTTTATATATTTGTGAAGTGTGTATTTGCTTGGTATGTTGTTTTAGACTTGTCAATGAATCCGTTACTTGACATTAGTGTGGGTCTGAAGGAGGACGACGATGACCTCATTGCCGACTTGAGCCATCAGGTTGGGTCTGCGATGACTAACCTCGAGGTTGTGGCAGGCAGGGAGACCGGAGTCTTCAGAGTTGGACAGTAAATACAGAATCACTCATGGCACACCTCGTTGAGGTCAGAGTGCTCATGGAACGCGTGGTTTTCGACATACTCGCGGTCAGTCAAACACGGCTAGTACCTTCTCTTCAGGATAGCATCATCCAGATGACAGGATACAAGATTTACAGGAAAGACAGAATTGGAAAGAGTAGAGAGGGAGTTGCTATTTTTGTAAAGGATATTTACCGAGTTGTTATTCTTGAATAATCCATGTAGTTAGAAGGGCTCCCTGAATTCTTGTTTTTGGATATATACACTAGCTACAGAGCTTTATTGGTTGGAGTAGCGTATCGGCCACAAAAGGGAGGGTAATTCCATAAAGGCGGAGACTGCATTATCCAAATTTCAGTCCATTTATTCTGACATTATTGTTTTGGATGACTTGAATTCGTATCCACCCTTAGATAATTTCTGCGGCTTAATGCTATTTTGATATCTCTTGGGCTTAGGCTGCTTCCTGTCAATACCACGAACCACACATATACTTCTACGGTGAACGTTGAAACGTGGATTGACCACATAGCAGTATCGGATGTATCCAAGTTCCTTAGGCATGGTCAAATTGAGGTCCTAGGAATATCTACACATGACCAAGTTTTCCTCTTCTACAAGCGGGGTGTGGTTCATTTCAGGGATGTCCAGGAATTTTCGGAAACTAAAAAATATTGATGAAGGAACTTTCACTAAATGTGGACAGTGTTGGCTGGGGCAAACTTATTGATTCTAAGGATCTGAATTTTATGGTGGAGGAGTTAAATAACAAAGTCCCAGATATTTTCAACAAACATGCTCCTTTACATCGTCTAGGTCGGCGAAAATCCAATTTTTTATTTTGTTTGAAGTACTTGACATGTAATTAATGCCTCGCTTCAGCATCAATGACAGTGGAAGCGTAGTAATTGTAAGGCCTATTAAGATGAAAACAAAAGCGAGTGCACCGGAAGACTATAGGACTGTGGCACTTCTGCTAATGTGCTGGAAAATAATGAAGAGATTAGTAGCAAGGAAGTTGAGGAAGTTCTTAGAGGATAACGAGAAACTAACTCAATGTCAATAAGGATTTTTCCAGTGGCGCGTACGGCATGTACTATGCAGTGCTCTGCATATTGTTACAGTGGACACAAGGAATGCTATCAACGATAGGAAGGTGACCGTTAGGATGTTCCTGGATTTCTCGAGAGCTTTTGACTGTGTCAGTCTCCAGTTATTGCTGAGGAAGTTGGGGGCTGTTGGAGTGAGCGAGGTTGTTTTGTTATGGATTCGTTCATACCTTACTAAGAGGAGGCAGAGAGTAAAGGCTGGTAGCCAGACCTCTTCTTGGATGAAATGCAGCTAAGGGGTGCCTCAGGGTTCTGTACTGGGACCACTGTTGTTTTTAGTCTTCATCTATGATATTGTTAGGAGTGTAGAGCATTGAAAAGTTCAACTGTTAGCGGACGACGTTGTGATATGGTGTAGTAGATATTCAGAACACACAATTCTAAACACATTACACTGAAACGTTTGGGGCTGGGATAGCTTGCAACACAAGACTATAGGAGGTTGAATTTATTATGTTTAGCAAAAAAAATTCTAGAAACCGGGTTCTTCCCCCTCTGCCTATTGACTTGTAACAAAAGCTTGGGACGTTTTAGTATTCTCTCCAACATAAACTATTCCGTGCTAATGTGTTGCGTCGTCAAAGGTGGACATATGTAACACTATTTGAAGTATATTATAGGTACTTATTTGAAGTAAAATAATTTTATTTAGTTATATTTAATTTGAAAAATTATATCATCTCGATTGGTCCCTAAATGATGGATAACTATAAGAAAGCAATAATTTCAAAATATTCAACTTAACTAATTTGGGAAAAACATTTATATGTTTAAATTAAAAGAAAATTTACTATGTTTTATAATTAACGTTAATCATATGAATCGTAGATAACCATTGACTAATCTTACCAATGGCTTTAGATAAGACTTTGAGAGATTATACATACAAAGTTTTGCAGAGTATATGAGACAAGTATGCACTCTGCTTTTGTTTACTAACGAGGTATTTGTCAGTCTCAAGTTGAGATGGGTCGCTCGCTAAGAAGGCACAAAACAACGTCATATATCTTTGTGGGACTCCACATTTCTTCGCTCTTTCTTCCACTCACGGTCTCATTTAAATATAAATATGAAGTCGTGCTTGGTGAAGGCTGGACACGGAATGCGAGTCACCTGGCATCACAGCGACACTAGTTTAGAGTCAGGGCCGTTAATGAGGACAAAATCTCACTAGCATTAACTCCTCATATTCATGAGGGAATATCTTTCTAAGGAAATGACATTCAATTGCATTGCCGAGATTTTCCCATGAAAATTTATTTCTGATAACGTACGAAGGAAAATAAATAAATAATAAAGTCCGTCCCCCAGAAGCAACATAAACTATGAAGATTTTCTATCATTCATAAATGATTAGTACAATTAAGAGAAAATGCCAAATTCGATCTCAAAAAAAAAAAAAAAGGAAAAAAATCAATGGAGAAAAAAGTTAATGTCAATGATGCTGGGAATAATAGATCAACTACGAAGGCATAGTTGTGGCAGAAGCCCTAAAACCTCCTTCCTTTTTCTTAATGTGAGGCTTTTATAAAAATTTATTGGAAAAAAATTTTATATAGTTACATTTCATTTCACCATTAAATTTCATGAGACATTTTACAAAATTTTTTATTATCAATAAATCTTTATTTATTATAGTCAATTAACAAACATCTTGCAAATTTATGATAACTAACTTTAACTAAACTTCACACCCCAAAAAATAAATTCAAGAACTCTAAAATGATAAAAATAATACCTTAAATTCAATTAAGGCTTTTTTAAACCCCCCTTCCACTCGACCGATTTCAGATTTAAAAACCTCATCCAAAATTTAGAAAATAAGAAAATTATGTTGTTTTTTTTTAAATTTTGTAAGCTTTAACATATATATATGTGGAAAGTATATATAGAAAATGAAACACTCGGCGATATATAGTAATCAAGAACAGGTGGGATAGAGAATGCAGTACACACACACACAAAAAGAAAATATCTCAAGGAGCGAAGTTTTCGAGGATCTCGCTCGTCACTGAGGGAAGAGACTGGTGTTGCAGAAGAGACAAAAAGGAGGGGGAAGGCGATTGGGTTTTCCCTAATCCTCTTATTGTTGGCAATTGCTTCCAGGTCTTTAAGTTGCTTTGAGAATGTGGATATAGGCGCACTCTCTCGTCTTCAGTTGCAAATCTGAAGCCTAGTCAGGAAGTTGTACAATAACTTGAACTTGGAAAACGTCATTAAAACTCCTAAAATGCCTCTGAGCATGCCTTGCTATGGGAAGAGGGGTCTGTGGTTCTGAACAGGATGCTCTGTGATTATTAATTCTGAGATTTAGGGGCGTAGTACATTTTCCTACGTAAAAAGCAGGACAAAAAATGCATTGAAGCAGGTATACACAATTTTTGGTGTGCATGTTGATGAGAATCAGATCTTATATGTTAAGTGGGTGTTGACACTGGAGAACGTGTTGCCAGTTTTTATAATTGGACAGGATGAGCATCTGCTTTTGTTACAAGGCCAAGTACCTTTTTGGGTAAATTTGTGAGGGTTTTGAAAGACAGTTTTTTTCTGTTTAGAATATTTTGGAGGGTGGGGGCTTTCCTGAACGTAATGCCAGGTTTTTGTGGTAGTAGGGTGCTGGTGGATGGATTGTTCTGAATAAAAGCTGATTTTTCACCTTCAAGGGTGATACCTATTTACAATTTGGAGTTACAGCCTTTTCAATGTTTCAACAGATTTTCAGTGTTTCATTAAAGGTAGATTTCTTTTTAGCACTGGTAATAACGAACATATTAATACTTTAAATTATGATTGCCAACTAAACCCTTAAAGTAAGCCAACGAAAGCGCTACAAAGTAAGTAGCTTCAATAAAAATTGAGCGAATTTTCAACAAATAGTAAAAGTTTCTACCAGTATGTAGCAAGACTGAGACATTACGAGAGTGTATATTTAATTTCAAATGAATATTTCAGATTTCTTGTGAATTTTCCAATATTTTCGCTCATGACTGCATAGATTATCGAAGAGATATTATAAATAAAAATATTTGAAATTAAAAAAAAAAAAAAAAAAGTCNGGAAGGAAGATGTGTGTACTTTATATCGTGGGAATATATATATATATATGTATGTATGTATTTTCGGAATGTTAAAAAATTAATGACAAATTTAATTTAAAAAATGAACCCTACCAGCTTTACGAAGAACCTCTACGAAGGTTTCTTAGAGTTACTCTTTGGATTCACGTACCGTGTCAATGAATCAAAAGACCGTGTCATTGAATTCACAACGCGACACAATCCAAGCCTGACAATCAGGCTTGGATTGTGTCGCATTGTGAAACATGTTTTCATTCCCAATGTATTGGAACGTCTTCAGGGGCTAAAGTAAGGATTAAGTTCGGCCATGACTTTTCCCAGCGATAGCATCTTCTCCGCAGCTCCCGAGGATCTTCTTATCTGGAAGTACCGTTTATCTTTACTATTCTCCACCTCATTCCTTTTTATTTTTATTTTATTTTAACTTTTTTACTCTTTTAACTTTCTCTCATTTTTTTAATACAATGGATATAGGTTTTAATCAGGGACCGAATGGGCTATATATATTTAACCAAATAATTACAGTTAAAATTTAGTGGTACAAACTTATTTTTATGACCCTAAAAAAACTCTATAGGAAAAATTACTCTTAATAAATTAACTTTTTTGATTTATTAAAAGTTACGCCTTAAGGCAAACATTTAATTCTTGAGAAATTTTCATTAATGGGTTTAAAATTTTTATGATTTTATACATTTTGAAAACCTTAAACTTTTGAAAGAGTGCCTGTGCCTTTTCTCTATCAGAAAGTTTCTCATCTTTATACATGATTTTATTTGGAGCAAGGAACAGTCAAACTGCCAGAGTGAATAAATTTTAAGTGAACTATTGGAACAAAGAGTGGTAAGGTTAAGCCAGTATTAAAAAAAATCCAGTTGGGATATCTCAAATTAACAATTTTATTTTGACATTCCAAAACGTACATTAGAAATGCAAAGAATGGAAATAGAATTATTCGTACCGGTGTTTCAATTTATAAGTGTAGATTAATTTCAAATATCTGCAAATTGATAATATTTAGTGGTTTTGGAAAAAAAAAAAGGACAACCTACTCAACGTGCCAAAATTTGTTACCTGGAAATTAAGTTTTAAATTATAATGGTGACCATTCCAACTAGTCACGCAATTGTCCATATATATGCTAGAAAAATAAATTTAATAACATAAGAAATTATGAACGCGTTAAATATGGGGTATTAGAAATATTTACTAAAACGAAATATATGAAATTGATAGAAACTATATAGTTCTTAAAAATATTCCGAATTTTTAGATAAAGAATAAATAATAAAATATTAATTAAACGATCTCCAATGTTAAAATTAAATGCATATTATTATTACGTTTTAGCTGACAAAATATTCGAACTAGATGACCGAATCAGACCAAAGAATGCTGCGAATATTGGGAATGTTAATATTAACTTTAATATGCTGAGTAAAATTCAAAATAATAAAAAAATCTAAAGAAGTGAAAGGATCTAAAGCAGGAGCCGAGTAAATTCCTCAATTTTTGATCAGCCGATGAATCCTGGTATTTGGACTTTTTATGTAATTCCCCACACTTGAAGAATTGTATTGAATTTCATGGGAATAAACCCAATATAACGCCCACTGCAGCGAGAAGACATTTTTTACATAGTCGCACTTGACATTTCAGGTAATCCCTACTCCTATTCGTCCAAAGTCGATCGGCTTTTCTTTTTACATTTTAAAACAACTGTAAAAATTACATAGATAAGATAAATAACTTTGGTTTAAAAACCGAAAAACCAAAATACGGTACTTTATACCCCCACTCCTAATTGTTCGTTTCTTTAATAAACTAACGTAAAATGTTTCTTTTACTGATAAACTAATCCGTATTGAGCTTCAATTAGCTTAATATTTTACATTTAAAAGCAACATACAAAATTTCACTTGAAAAAAAAAATAGTTTCGACTTATAAACCCTTACATTATTCAAATTTACGGTACAGGTAATACCCCTCCCGCCGTTATAATTTCGCTATAAAATTTCTACAATCGTCTCCAATAATGGATCTAGTGAAAGCACAGGCACGCTTTCATAAGGTTTAATATTTCCAAAATTTATAAAATTATTAAACGTTAGATCTATTTCATGTAGTTGTTTCTTTTTGACATTTCACATGCGACTCGTTCAAAAATTAAATTTACAACTAGTGATATAGTAGACATTGTTACGATTTTTGGTGAGTGTTGTGGTAAAGAACGTTGTGCTGCTAGACTTTATGCTCAAGACTTTCCATATCGGGTTTTATTTTCCTACATGGTAATATTACGAATTATAAATTATACACATCATGGGAGTTTTTGGTTGTAAAAGGGATGCGTAGGCAAAGAGATTGGGAGATCATTAGAAGAGTACGGTCAAATCCACACCCCAGCATTAGGGAGATAGTCAGAAAAACTGAATTCTAAGTAGGAAAAGTTCACAAGGTCCTGAGGCAAGGAAGATTTCATCCCTACCTTCTCTATCCACCAAGCTTTATCTAAAAATGACAGCATGCATAGGCAGAAGCTCTGCAGAACAGGCATTTCTTCTGATCTGTACACTTTTCGAATGAATCTACATCGGTGAGTGAAGTGGATCCGAAAGATAGACAGACAACAACCTTGGTCAGTGAATACATGGTGTGGAATGCGTTGGGCCCTACTTCTTTGATGGGCCACTCAGCAGAGATGATTATTCCAGATATATGGAATAGTAACGCCCAGAGCTTTACGTGAAAATGTATCCCTTCACACAAGACTCACATGTGCTTCCATTTCCTGCACAGTATTAGCAGTAAGCAAGAAGATTGTTTAACTACAGGTTGATAGGCCGGGGTGAACCAATATCGTGTTTAGCAAGGTCTTCCGATCTGACACTGCTTTAATTAATACATTTTTGTTATTAATAGAGGAGCGAAAAAAAATGTATCAAACTAAATAAGTGTAAAATCGTTTTTACGACATTCATGTTCCGTTAAAAAAAAAACAATCATATTAAAAAAGATACTTAAGATGGTACATTCAAACTTCTTATTGCAAACCTTATATATAAATAATAAATAGTGCGAATGAAATGAACGTGTAAGTAGCCCTCTCTTCTTGTCCATCCAGTCTATAGCAAAGCTTAATTTCTATACATTTTACACTTTTTTTTTCCGGTCTATATAAAATTTCGACATTTATCATATTTATTTATATCCTCAATGATATTAGGAAAGTTTTCTAGAATTACCCCACTCCTGCGTGAGGGACTTATTCATTTACGTACTCCGCCTTATAATTGATGGCGAAACTCATTTTTAACGGGTTAAATTTGTATCAATTGGCTAGCAATATTTACGATAAATGACAAATTGGATATAGTAGGAGACGAAGTACCCGAGGTAACGTAGTGAATCCGAAAATCTTTGACGAAAAAAGTTAATTATTGACTGTAATTCTGGACATAAAATTGTTTCTTTGGTGGCACTTAACGGGTGCACTTAGTCACTCAATGAAATGTTTGTTGACAGATACATGCCCAACTTCATAGAAAAGAGTTATTACAAAATAGAAAATTTGAAATCAAAAAACACTTATTTTTTTTTCCAATTAATTCACTCAAAATTTCGGAGTAGTTCTGGGTTGAGTTCGTAGTGCAAAATTAAACGTTACTTCTTTGAACACTTATGGCTATAAATGTAAAATACATGCTTTAGTTGAGGATCAGATTTTATTCATTTTAAATAAAAACATAAATATTTGACATACATACCAGATATGCATTTTAGTGCGTCAAAGGACTGCCTCGATAAAAAAGTTTGCCTGAAATTTACGAAGAAGAGTGTATAGTGAATAACTCTTCCATTATCAATTTTTAGTGCAAGGAAACATAATAAAAAATCTAACTGTCCCAGCCAGGACAGTTCTATTCCCTTGCACTAAAAATTGTTAAAATTTACGTGGGATTAAACACCACAAATAAATAATATTTATAAAATTTAAATTTAAAAGTAAATAACGAGAGTCATTTAAACAGCTTGAAAATGTCAGCTCCTCCGAGCATAAGACGATATATTCGTCGGCCTCGGAGGTTAGACTCTCTACACTAGTGCGGGGAATTTAATAACTTATCAGACTTGTCCCGGTAGCATAAGTGGAAAATGCACCGGCCCGGATAGCAGGAATTCCAGGTTCGTGTCCTGGCTGGGACTGTTAGATTTTTTATTCTATTCCCTTGCACTAAAAAATGTTAAAATTTACATGGGATTAAACACCACAAATAAATAATATTTATAAAACTCCTCCATTATTTTTCAGTGAAAAAAAGCCATAGACCTGTCTGGCTAAATAATGAGAAAATGAAAATTGAGGATAGCATGGATGACTTTCTGTAGGACTTCATCCAGGAAACCTCGCCCAAAGTTGTTGAAGACGATTTGCCAAAGAGCTTCAACCTATAATGCTATCCGAGTGGATTTCTTACTGTACATCAGCCACTTGGAATTATGCTAACGAGACAAAGACTAGGTCTATCCAGATTTTCCCTTGGCTACTCGACGGCAAGATATGACCCACCAACAGCTGATAGGCTTAACAGCCTCTTGAAATGTCCAACACTTCCTCAACAGGTGATAAGCCTTTCAAAAGTGATTCATACAGATATCAGAGAATTACTGGGAAGGGGATTGATAAACCATATATTTTATTTTATTATCCTTGGATACCACAAATTTAATATAAAATTATTTTATTCATGGGCAAAAATAATAAACTTTCACATTAGCATTTATGTATCATGCATTTTTCAGCTTAAATAAAATTAAAAAAATAATATATTAATACATCCCCAGAGTAGGTTTTTTTAGAGGTAGCGGTTCTGAGAGCTGTTTCCTCTATCCAGAGATAAGAAGCGATTGGTCGATTCAGTCCCCGCACAACCTAGATCCCAGGGGCGCTCACGTGTCAGAGTTGGCGAATGAAGGCCCTGATTTCCCGCCTTCCCCTTCTAGTGCTATAGAAGGATTGAAATCTTATATCATATGAATATAGGGGTTTAAATAACTACACTATACATCCCGTTACACTTGGCTAAATCATAATTAAATAAATATAATAATGAATAATGAATAAGTATAATAATGTCGTAGTATAAGTATTGTAGTAAATTTAAAAAAAAAAGTGTCGGAAGTAAATGTAAAATGTATAAAATTAATAATCTAGGATGAGGTATGCTATAACCCTTTAATGATTAAATTGCCTTGAAGAAATTCATTTTTATGTGTGTGTTTGTGTTTGTGTGAGTACGGCCGGATCTAGACCAGAGTATCCAAATGATACACAATCTTCTGATAGTCCTAGTGAGAAGGAATCCTAGTGAAGTAATGTCTTTACTTATAAAAATTATTTTAGAAAGTTCAATGGTTATTGCAGAATAACACAGTTATTGCTAAAATTTTTATGCGTCTTATAGTCAATGTTGGTTGAGAATTCTATAGCGTCCTTTACTTTATCTTTATTTTCAGTTGCCCATTTTATTTTTTTTATTTTTTTTTTTCGTGACTGTGAATAAGATGAAATAACAACTTATTCCGTAAGACTTATTTGAGAATTTATAAAGTATCTATTTTCCAGCTCTTTGAATATTCATAACTACTTTTTCACAGTAATAAATTAAATTTACCCATGCCATAATAACATATGTTGTTTTATTATTATTGACGGTACTCATCTTAATTCTTGAATTAATCAGTGCCCGTGATACAGTTTTAATGTTCATATTAACATTTTCTTCACGTTATACTGCCCCTGATATTTTTAGTATTGAAAAAGAGAATTGAGTGTGCAGCAAACAAAAATAGCATAATATAAATAAAACTAAAATAATAATTTGTTATATAAATCAATTAATTGCATTCCAGAGTAAAATTTTTCAAATAAAATTATTTTGTTCTTTAACATCAATTTTTATTGTTATTCCTCCAGCTCGGAAGAAAGTAAAGCTGATTCATAGAATTTTCGAAGCGAGGTTTTTAAATACGGAAATCATATAGTTTATTATTGATTTATGTTATGTTATTTTTAGAGCAAATTAATTATGATTGGCAAAGAAACTGTAATAAAGAACGACTTTTGTTAATATGGTCTGTGACGTCCCAAATGATTTGCTTTATTTTAAGTTTGACGCAAATATATACCATAACTTTACATACGATTTCAAGCATACATATAATATATTAAGTAAGCACCACGTGTTCTAGTATAATTGAATTTATTCTTGGATTGAATAACAATAACACTTTCACATTCCATTTCGTACGCAAGAGTAAAAATACACTCGCGTACACATTACGTTCTTTCTTAAAAACACCCCCTAAAATGCGGTTGCTAAAGGATTCGTGAAATAGCTACTATATATTAATAGTAAAAATGAGAGAATGAACGTTTGGAAAAATAAGTCTTCAAAATACCTTTCATTTCATCCATCAAATATTCTGTAGAAACGGTCAGATACTAGTCCATCTTTAAGGATTGAACTTCTACACATAAATATATAAAATAAATCATTAAAAACGTTAAACTTAAAAAGTTTATGTAAAGTTTATAAGGATATTTATGCAAACATACTTAATACTTATTAAAGTTTGACCTGACAAACACGGCTTATTGATATTTCAGCCATGATAGTTATCATAGCTAAACAAATTATAATTTGTTTAGTTATTCTTACCTGGTCAGCGGACATGGCATATTGCGTACTATTAGGAGTGCGTAAAGTACCGAAAATATGCATAATAAATACTGCAAGCTTGTCGCCAAGTTTCCTGGACAATAAGCTTGCAGTATTTAACTTACAACAAGTAAGTACATAATATGCATATAACTCTACCGACTTGACATATTTCCGTAGAGTGAAGCGTAATTCTCACCTACAAAGATGACACTGACTAAGATGAATACGAGTTTATGTATCCTAGTAGGCTACGCGTTACTAACCGGCGGTATTCCACGCAAAGCCCCCAAACATTTTCCCCTGCAGCAATTTTTCGGAAGAGGAGGAATATGTGTTCGCATAGTGCAGATGTTAGCAGCCCTGCAACTGAGTACCACCATAACTGCTTATTTCATTTATTTAAAGTTATCATTTTAGTTATTATTTATAATTGCGATTTAATTACTTTAACGGATTAATCATGATATTAAAAACACCTAGGAACAAAAAAAAATTTAATAAAGGAAATAATTTAATTTAATAAGTAATTAGGGCTTATAGATATGACAACTATAATATTCTAAGATGATTTTAGTTGGGGTTTGGTCAAGGTAGATCCAAAAAAAACACAAATTTAAAAAAATTTATTTTTTAATTAANATGGCTTACAATTAGCTAAGTAAGGTTGGCAGATAATCCTTCATTAAAAAAATACATTTTTTTATTTGTGTTTTTTGGATCTACCTCGACCGAACCCCAACTAAAATCATCTTAGAATAATATGTACGGTCAACAAACTCTCCTTTCAAAAATAATATTCTGGTTTCTCTTATAAAATCTTTTTTTTTAAATATTTACTTATTTATTACATTGTGAAAAATAAGACACATTTTGTAATTTGATAACTACTTTGTGAAATAACTACTTTGATCAATTGAAAATTTTGAATGTTTTTGACGAAGATCGGTGGGGGCTTAGGAATTTTAGAGGCGGTCATTGTTTCCATTCTATTTTCCTCAGTGGGGAGAACGCTGAATGGGTTAGGCGTAAGGAACGGCGATTCTGTGAAGGCTGGGGCGTTGTTGTTCTTTGTTGTCTGGTCGCTGGGGCCTGCATGATTTGTCAGCGTCATTGTAGAGTTTTCGCCTGTCGGGGATGACGGTAGCACACTGTCACGGTGGACGAGCCCGGATGACTCTGGCTAGTAGCGGGTCTCTGACATCTGGGTGGTGGAGAACTCACCGGTGAGGGCCTATTGCGGCCTTCATTCCATCCCATAATTTAGTGGTAAAAATTGCCGTGCATGTATAAAGAAAGAGAGAGAAAAAAAATAAAAATGAAAAGTCTCGCACGGAGTCTCCTACCCAGCAGGCTGAGTGATAAGAGAGGCTATGAGAGCCTAGCGCGGCGAGGTGGGGGCCGGACAGGTCTTCCCCTGTCGACCCCAGTGCTAAGGATAACAGCTACAAAACAGTTCCCTTTACACACCATTTTTGGAGTGATCCGTGAGGCATCGAGCTGAAACTGCACTCACATGTCACTGACACTTCACTACAAATGTATGTAGAGTTTGAGATCTCAGTTCTCCCCACAACACGTATATTATAGTTGGAAAGACGGAGCGCTATATACAGGTGTGTACTGATCACTGGTTACACCGCTACAACTCGTATATTATAGTTGGAAAGACGGAGCGCTATATACAGGTGTGTACTGATCACTGGCTACAACGCGACTTCTACTATATTCAAAGCAATTAATTCCACTGTGTTAATGTTTTAGAAAAAACAAATAACTTTCATTTCACATAACTCATCATGCAAATTACTTTAATAAAACCAAAACTGTTATCGTATATTAAAAATGTATTTTTTTTTTTACAGAATAACCATTATTTATTAAATTAAATTAGCATGACATTATTTTATTGAATTGTCCATATTATTTGCTCATAAAACCTCACTTTGGTCAAAGAGTAAGATAATAAAAAAAAGTAGAAATAAGTTCGTATAGAACCAGGTACACCTAGAGGGTCACGGCCAAGGTCATGCCAGCCAATTCATTCTTGCGGCTACGGTCTACTACTCACTTTGACCAATGAGTCATGCTTTTTCTAATACTTACAAAACGAACTCAATATTTATAATGATACACAGACATAAATGGTTACCAGTGAGAGCTCCAGGAATGGACTAAAAGCTCGTGACTCATGAGCTGTCATGCTCATTCGTTTAAACATGTAAAGAGAAAAAATGTATATAAATATATACATTACATATAATTGTCCATATATATAT
>KZ809393.1:8688-35912 GCA_000696205.2 Oncopeltus fasciatus
GCTTTCTTCTAAACCTCTCCTCAGCCTCCTCCGATTATAACTGAATGAATTTATTAAAAGTTGTGCAATAAGAAATCTAAATTTGATTACTATATAATTTTTATTTGTTTATTACATATTTTTAATATAAAAATCATTTTGTAATTTGATTACAATGAAAAACTAAAAGAGCATATAAATCACAAACGCAAGAGGAGATAAGGTGACCAATGACAACCATTCTCAAATTTTCCTAGGAGGTCACGTGGCCATTTTCGTTTCAGTCGAATGGGGGGGGGGTTATAAGGATTGGATTTGAAAGACAGGGTATATGCTAGAGGATTAGAGTGGTATGGCAGTTGACTGGAAAAGGATGAAGCAGGAAGAAATGAGGTCTTGAACGAAAGAGCCAAATCGTCGTGAAGGGAGGAATTATATACGATGTAGGGAGCATTAGCGATTATTCTAATGATTTCGGGTTGATAGGACTGGATTCTTTAGATGTTGGAAGGCTTAGCGGCACACCAAATTTTTACAACATATGTCCATATTGGTCGTAGTAATAGCTGCAGTTTGTTTTCCATTGAAAGATTTTATTTAGAATAAAAGGCTTAAACAACGATAGAGCTCTGATACAGGCTCATGAAATAGAACTTCAACCTTATAATAGACTTATAAAATCTTAAAAAAACAAACTAATACAATAGTTTTCAAAATGAAGCTTGAATATGGAATTATATACATACTATATATATGCCTACAGTTTTGAATGGACCATATTTTTAGCTTTTCAAATTTAAAATCGGTAAAGATCTGTTAAAATTTATTCAAAGTCACCTCAATGATGTAAACATTTCTAGTTAGATTTCTCCCAGGTGTATCTACTAAAATGAGAAAAGAAAAAAGGAATAATTCTACAGTAGGAAATGGAAGATGATAGTCGAGAACACACACGTACACATATATCTACATACATAAATATGTATACTTCGTACAAAATGTATAAAATGATGAAACCTTTTGATGCAATTGGGTCAGAAGAAGAGGACATAAAAGAAAAATAACATTAAATTTCTAATATCTTTATTATTATTAGTGTGAAGAAAAAAGTGTATGTAACATATGTATGTTAAATGTAATTTTAAAAATATAACAAACGCGTTTTGAGAAATATATTTAATGAAGTAAATTCGACATGTTTCTTTTAATTTTATTTTTATTGAAATCATGTAAGGAATACGGGTGTTATGGAAGAAGGCTAAAATTTACAATTTTAGTATCTTCGTTGCGAATTGAATTATATAAGTATTTTGTAATATATGTAAAATATAATTTTCTATAATTTCCGTTTTATGAAATTTTTTTTATGAAAACGCTTTATAGTTAGCGACCCTTCTTTTTCTTTTTCTTATACTTACCTTTTATACTTATACTTCATAATTATACTTCTCTTCGATTTGTAAATTTAAATTCCTAATTTACTCTTATTTATATTCCTAAAATATAACATAGGAAAATAGCTTAGTTTACACAACCCTAGTTGTCATTTAAAAGAAACCTATATTTTTCATATAAATGTTGACCTTAACCTTTCCAATATTATAAGTAAATATTTCAGATAAACCAGATTATAGTTTATCAATTACAATGATTTGCTTTAGTTCAATTTCAAATAGTGCACTGCCTAGTACTGCTAAATGGAAAGTGGATAATATCACAGATAATTATAGTGGGTGATTACTGAGGAGGATCTAATCAAAGCCGGAATGATTACCGTGTGCAGATTACGCTGTCAGATAATATTGATAGCAGCAGACGCCATACCTGATTGCTGGCGACATTATAACGGCAATATCTTCAAAGTATCTTGTTTATTTTGCAGGTTTTAAAATTAGAAATTAAAATAAAGTTAAAACAAAAAATAAAATAAGAAATGTTTATAAAATTTCATCTCTTCAAATATAAATGAATGTAAGGGGAGGGATTATTCGGGGATTCGGTCTTTGCATTTGAAGAAGTAAAAACTAATTTCATAAATACTTCTTCCGGGTTTGACCGGGTAGAAAACTTTATTTTTTCCGAGCTTTTGCTCAACATCTAATGACTTCGTAAGGCCTGAATGTAAGATGCGAAGTCAATTTTTCGATACGAACAAGCCTGGAAGGAGTATGTCAACTAATTAAGTAGGAATATTTGTAAATATTTCTAGAATAAAGAATAATTTATAAAGCAAAAAAAGTTTATATTGTTCCCAAACATTTTGACCTAAGTTTAAGGTTTTCTCCAGCTATGATTCAGTTATCCTAGAGGAGAAGAATCTCACCCTTCATTGCCACCAATGCCCTGAGGGAGATCTTAAATTTAGGTAAAAACGTTAGCAACAATAAAACATTTTTTCGTTTAATTAATTTCTTCAAATTACAAAGCCAAATTCCCAACTAATATATTTTTATAAACTAAGATGGTCAACCAACTACTTTCGAAATGATTGCATTTTGCAATAAAATCTTTATATTTCCGAATAATGAGACAAGCAATCTGTACTGTATATACACTGTTTTCAAATTACAGGTAACTTAACACCAAAAGAAAAAAAATGGTATTTCTCTAAAAAAAAGTCGTTGTTTTCCCTATTAAAAACAATTTGCTAAACAGACAGATATTTGTGACAGTATATATATATATATAGTGAGAGAGAGAGAGTGCTCAATTTTTCTAATTATTAAATAACTTTAATGGCTGAAGTAGAGTGTAAAAGTATATCTATGAGTTACCTATCACAAGATTCTTTTATTAGTATTTTATTGGTGTGTACTTTTAAAGTTAGACACCTGCAGGGATGTAAAATAGGTTTTAAAAATGAGATAAAATATTTGTTATTTATTTTAATTTAACTTTTAAAAATATGCTATTTGCTATAAGGGAAAAACAGTGTGGTGAAATATTAATTTTTGCAATATTTATATTATTTGAGAACAAACTTATGTTTTGTAATGAGAGATAATTATTTTCATTCAGAAAAATTATATGAGGAAAGATTGACTAAATGGTTTCATAATGCAATATAATAATAAATAAAAATGTAATTTTGAATAAGGGATGATTGATTGGGGCATTTAGAGTCAGGTATTTATTGTCTGTTTTCACATGTTTTAGACTTGTAAATGGTCTAAAAGTCCGAATGTTGAAAATACAAAAAAAATAAAATATGTGGTACAAAAGATGTGAAGTACGTTTTGAAAAATATAATTCCTTTCGCATTATTTGATGTATATGTGTGAATTGAATTTTCATGAATTGTTGTAATTGTATTTATAATGCATAAATTAAAGCAGTTATTTAAGAATTTATAAGAAAAAGATTTGAATAAATCCTGCTATCCACTCATAGGTCTAACACTTGCCTTAGTTCACATTTCTTCTATAATTTTTCTTCTCTTTTTATCACATTTTGAAGAATAGTGATAATTAGGTTGTTAAAATAATTTACATTGCGGCTCAAAAGGATATTCTTCTATCGTTTAATTGACTCCCTATAGTTCATGGAGAATTATTCCCATCTCTCTGCCTCAAATATAGGCTTAGGGTCCGAGACAAGCATTGATCCTTGTCCCAGAGAAGACAGTGAAGATCGGCCAGTAAGAGATGTCCTGCGTGAAGCGGTGGGCGGAGTGGTCGGCCTCCATGGCGGCGGGCTGCGGTTGACCGCCCTGCTACAATTAATCATCCGGGATTAGCTTTCGGACAATAAGCAGCAATTAGAGATGTGCTGGGCTTAACTCGACACACAGCCGGCTGGAGATACTACCTGCCTCTGGTTCCAGGCCTCACCTGCTTTTCCTCAGGGATAATGTAAATATCTAGTCACTAATACTCTATTTAAACATGGTTTAGACGTAATGTTGGAGGACAAAGTGATAGGGTAACTCTCAATAGTCACTAGTCCTTAAGACGGCGTACAGCTAAAGCTATACTAAACCTAACCACTTTACTAACACTTAACAACTATACTTATCAACTTTACTTAACCACTATACTTAGCAATACTTGAAAACTTAACAAAATACTTAACAACTTATACTCAACAACTTGAACTTAATAATAAATATTCAACATCTATCCCATTTTTATGTAAGTGTTTGCCTCCCATTCAACCTCATAGGGTCATGCCTAATGGGATAGGTGGCTATCCCATTCTAAACAACCATGGTTCAAGACAATCTTTTATTATTGATAAAAGATTACATTTTGAGAGATTTGAACCCCAATCGAAATGTCAGGAGTGCGAGTCATGAACGGATCTTATGACTATCCTCATCAACTTAACAACTTACACTTAACAACTATCCTTAATAAATAACTTAACAACATACATAGCAATAACAATGAGAAGATTGTGTTCAATTGCAGCCATCGTTTAATTCAATCAAACAAATTAAGAAAGGGAAAGGAACAATTGGCAAAAATAAAGAACACATCTGAAAAAAAAAAAAAAAAAATAGTAAATGATAAATAATTCTAGGGAATTGTGACATATTTACAACATCCTAATGACTATATTTTTCAAGATAAAAAAAATAAACAGAAAAATCTTAAGAAAGAATTAATAATCTAGAGGAACTATCCTGGAATTAGTTATGAAAATACTTAAAGTATTGATACATTTTAATTTTATAGTAAATTTACCACGTAAATTTAAATCAATAAATGTAAGGGAATAGAACAAAAAATCTAACTGTCCCAGCCAGAGCGAGAACCTGGATCTCCTGCTAAGCGGACAAGCGCGTTTTGTTCTGTTCCCTTGCACTAATTGACTTAAAGTATTGATTTTAATTTATACTCCGGAATCTAGTTGAATACTTCAACAAATCACACATAAGTAAATTTTATCTGATTGGGAGATGGGATAATTTTATCCCAGCTGTAAAAAGCAAAAGAACAAAATCAACATTAAGTTCATTGAAGCTGAACATAAAAATTTGTGGAAATTACAGATAAGACTAGAACTCTTGGGCTGGGGCACCTTCTCCTACCACTTCTCTGGCCTCCTCTCGAGTCTCGCCTGGTTGCCGCTGTCATTCTCATTTATTGATCAACAACAATGACGTTAATGACAGTCAGATCAACACTAAACACTTTAGTGTGGTGAAGAAGATAAGAAACATTTTTTATCAAGCCATATATGAAAGTTATTTAAACTAGAGTTTTGCGTAAAGAAGGCTACTGAATGCTAGCACGGTTTATTGATGATAATGTATCAGTTAGGGAAGTGGAATGAAGTCCGAAAATAAAAACACGAAATTTAGAATACTGACGCCCCACAGTGCTCGACCGGGAGACATTTTCGGAATTATCAGGTAGACAGTAAATAGAAAAGACTAGCTCTAAATATAAAGTTCAAAGGTGAAGTACACACACACACGCACACATAAAAGCGCGCAAGCATACAAAATTCTACCCCTAAAGCCATTTACTTAGTATATCTAGACATATAAATCTTAGTTAATTCACGCGGAGGAACTTGAAAATATAACTAAGTACAAAGTCAACTATTAAAATGAATGATATGCTTTCATCTTAATTATAACCCGTTATAGGGCTTTTAATTTAATTAAATGCAAATCCAAGTTAATTTTGCATCCCTTATTCAGTATAAATTGATTTCACTTTCTTAGAGCAATTAACCTTCTGCGTCACACGTAATCTGCTTAATTCACGATTAACTTTGCCGATGTGATGGAAATGTAATAAATTATTGAACAATACAATTTAATATTTAAAGGCTAGTATCAGAAGGGTGTCTCTCGTTCAATAGTCTTAGCTCAAATGTAAAGCAATGCTAATATAAAATCGTGATATATATATTNTTATATATATATATATATATATATATATATATATATATATATATAGTAATTGGTATAATGTTTTTTATGTAATGTATTAATAATTACATATATAATGTATTTACAAGGATCTTATAAGATGTCCCCATGCCTGACAGCACTGGTGAGAAGGGAAAAAGTAAGAAGATTAAAACATCAAATAAATCTCCTCCCTCATGACCCTTCAGGGGTTTATGAGTTTTAAATTAAAAAAAAATGAATGACTTTCAAAAATGACTTAATATTACTTGCTTTTTGTATCTTGTTTGTAGCTGAGCAACTAACAATTTCCGTAAAATAATTCCGGAGTGTAATAGAGGATAAAGATACACAAAATTCAAATTTAGTCTTAATTATGTTTATTATAAAGTTTTTATTGTTTTCTCTTGTTTACTTTTGTTTATGATTACCAAATGAATATTAGCTTGTAACAGTTGAAATAATGTTTCACAAATTTCCTTATTATTCAGAGAAATCCTTAATATTTAATATTTAGCAGTTTTTGAGTTCCTCTAAATTTCTTTAATATAAACTGTGCCAACTTACAATAAAAAATATTATTTTATCATAATTTGTTACACTTATCGAAATATAAGGTAATCGTTTTAAAAATAAGTAATAAGCCACTGTGTACCTTAGATTTTTATACAAGTTATACTAATTTATTTTGTTATCAGTAATCATTTTAGAAATAATGGCTTTTGTTTAGTTAATTTTAATGAAAAAATAGATATTGTGTTAGGAGCGCCAGGGTAGCTAGTGCGACCGTTTAATTTCATAATTCGAGCAACCCGCGAGATTCAAATCCTCAGGGCAAGCTTAAATCAATAGATAAAAGCTTGTCCTAAGCCATGGGTGTTTAGAATGGAATGACAATATGTAGATAGCCCCTCCTTCCATGAACCTCAGTGATTGATAAGGAGGCAAACACTTAATAAAAAAAACGGTATTGTGCTAAATATACAAAATACCCTGATAAGAATTGCAAGTGTCCATTACTTTTTTTTTCTTCTAAACTTAAGCTAAAATTACCATACCATTGCAGAGAAAATTTCATGAAAATTGGGTTTGATTATTTTTAAATTGTGTCATTATAATAAGAGTTGAACTGCGAGCATTCCTTCACATGCATCGCTTTTTCTCGCTGCACTTAAAAAATGTATGAAAAAAAAAAAAAAAAAAAAAGTTTTCGGTCGTACTAAATACGTCAAAGGAGAGGAGTATCACACACACACACACTGCCCAACGAGATGCCAACACTATCTCAAACAATGAACTCCCTGAGGTTCGGAAAGCGGAATGTGTATGGCCTGAAACTTTGAAATACTGAATATTAATCGACTTTGATAAAGTAGGAACTTTGTGTTTCTGTACCCTGCACAAAATTTAAGCCCTTTGTACGAACTTTGGCAACTTTTGCTTAATTACAACATTTACGACTTATAATCAATGATCTGAGCCTGAATGTATCAAATCATTTTAATCGTCTATCATCTCATCCATATTCAAGTTATATAATTAATACTGTGCTAATTAATGTTTCTGCATTGATGGACTATTACAACTTGACATGTATCCTGTACACAGCCTTACAATGTTCACCAAATTGCAAGTCTCTTTGGACTGAAGTCTTCTTCTTCTGGAAGGTTATGTGTGGAAAGTTACGGATCTTGATTTCTTGCTCTACAATTATCTGTACCTTATGAGCCCCAGTGCTTTGGTTGGCGAACCTCTTCCCGCTCGCAACCTTACCCAAGGTCAGAGAATGATGACCGTGCATGTACAAAGAACATATATCATTGACCTTGCAATACTGTTCGATCCGATTTTTCAGCTGGCTACTGGAATTACTCCTCATTAACATCCATGAGGTGGAATAACTCTTGGAATTGAAGGGTTACAATGATCAACCTTGACCATCAATCTCTCACAAATGAATGCCGAAGCCCTTTTTTTCTAAACTCAGCAATAATAAGTATTTCCATTAAGCTTATAGAATTACATTGATAAGCTAGATCCTTTAATTTCCATCTATTGAATTAGGGCTTACTTCTGAATCTTCTTCAGAGCTAAAATTCGTATTTACGCATCATTCTCGTCGGTTCATTAATAGCATCCAAGGCGTGCTGTTCCTCTGCACGCCTTCAAATAAATAAAGATTATTTTTAAATTTTCAGCTGTTTTCTGGGCTCACAATTAAATTTTAAATAAAATTCAAGTACAATATATTTAAAAGGTTATTTCTACCACCAATGAATATAGAACTCTCATACCTTCTATTCTCCGTCTTTATTGGTTTCTGCAAATCATCTTCTGTTGGCGAGCGCTTTAGGACATTGACCATCTTCTGGCCACGAAGATGGACAATGTCCGAAAACGCTCGCCAACAGAAGATGGTTTGCAGAAACCAATGAAGACCCACCAATGAATATAGAACTCTCATATCTTCTATTCTCCGTCTTCATTGGTTTCTGCAAACCATCTTCTGGTGGCGAGCGCTTTCGGACATTGACCATCTTCTGGCTCTGGCCTATATTCAAAATATAAATATTTTGAAGTATAAATCTTCTGAGATGGACAATGTCCGAAAGCGCTCGCCAACAGAAGATGGTTTGCAGAAACCAATGAAGACGGAGAATAGAAGGTATGAGAGTACAATATATTTATTTTAAATTTAGCGCTTTTAATCGAGTAAAGCCCCCAAGTCTGTGGAAGTATTATCTCTATTTTTTAGCGCTTCTGAAGATAACCTTCTTAGGTAAAAAGCGCTAAAGTTTAAATAAACACATTTTAAGAAATACAAATTTTCTTTTATTTAAGTAAGGGTTACGTAAACTAAACCATTTCACAGCTTATTACATCATAGTAATCGTAATTATACTTATAATTATTCATGAGATTTTAAGGAATTTATATGAATCATACCAAGCTAACTAAGATTGTTAGTGATCATGTTTTTATTAACAATAAAAAACCATTATAATGTCTTAAAAAAATTGTATATCCTCTACTGTAATTTAGAAAAATTTTCGGACTCTTGAAAACATATATTTGAATAATAATTAACAGTTTTTTTTTCTCGTAACTATAAGAAGAAGGGAAATGGAGTTTAGAAGTAGTTAAAATAAAGGAAGTGGGAGGTGGATGTTTGTCAGAAAGAGGGATAAGTACATGCGTACTTATATGTATGCGTGGAGAAGGGAGAGGAGGAATATCGAAGGAAAGGCATCCGAAAGAAGGACCGTAAAATAGGATGGAGGTGGGGAGATATAGGCAGGAGAGATAGAGAAGGCAGAGCGACAACAAATAGAGATAAGGGGAGAGGGGAAGAAGAGAGAAATGGGGCCAAGCGATTGGGCCAAGGGAACTTAAAGGGGGGCTCCTTTGCCCTCATCTGTAGCAGGGTTTATTGTGTCTTTTATAGTGGCCTTATTGTCCGTCTCACAGCTGATTCTTCGCTTCTAGTGGACAACTGCCTATGTAATCTCTTTGGCCTCCTACTTCCGTTCCTATCTCCCTGGCCAAATCTAATATATTTCTAATATCCGTACTGCCTTCCCCTTGCTGATCTCTTTCTGCTCCTTTTTTCCAGCCAGCTGGTCTCGGTATCTCTTTTATTCCATTCATGTGTAATATGTCCTTCTACCTCTGTTTATTCTCTTCATACCTAAGCCATATCAATTAAATATTATTGTACACACACCTACANATATATATATATATATGTAACATGAAGATATAGAAGATAAATAAATAAAATAATTGCAAAAGAAAATCTTTTGGGATCTGGGTGGAAACATAAAATTAGATATTTTTTTTTTGTCATTTAAATCACTCTCTGGGAAGAATCTTGTCTCTTTTGACTAATTTTTGAAGAAGAAATCTCCATTTATTTCTCCAAATATTTAAAAAATATCCTATTGATTCTTTGAAAGTCTCATCTCATAGAACCAATGTTACCCTTATAAAGAGGACATGTTCAACCCCTTGAATGGACAAAGTCTTTTTATTAAAACGAGCCAAATGTCAAAAGCTTCCCAATGGTGACATATGTAAGTGAAAATAAAATCTTTAAATCCTTATAGAATGCACCCACAAAATCCTCAATATACTCTTCGTGTTTATTAGGCGGTCTGAGAGTGCAACCCTGGAGCTGAAGGTTCAAACCTCACTTAAGACTTTTTCTTTATATAGAAATAAAAGCTTGTTCACAATAGAGAGAAATAGGGATGTTTACAATAGAATAGCTACCTGAAGTAGCCCTTCAAATTGCGAATATTGGTTATAATATATCAAATCATGACTAATTGTTATAAAAAATAAAAATAAAAATTTCTTGATTCCTTTTCTTAGATCTGAGTTATTTCCCTTATTTCTAGCTAATAGAAAAAAATTAAAAATTGTTTGCAGCCCTATTTTTAGAATTAATAACAAAGATTCTTAAAATATGATAAAGTCCGTCTAGCGTAGTCCAAGCAGTTTGTCGATGTTTCATTATATATTGATATAAATAAAAATAAATGAAAAAATTTACTTTAAAAGCCTTAGTAAAAAATAAGGTGATTCTTTCTCTAAACAGAGTTTCATCTTGACTCTTAATTTATCCCTGTAAGATTGCATTAAATCAAAATACTATAAATCATTCAAAGCATCTTATGGCAAGATATAGAATCAATAAACAAAATTATTAAACTGCTTAAAATGTAAAATGTAAACCATATAAGAAATGTTACTTACAAAGAAAGTTATCTTGCATAAATATTAAACCTTCATTGATTATGAGTAAAGGGATAAATTTTCTCTTGGATAACCTTTTAATTATCAGAAAAGACCTATCTTGCTTAGGAATTCAATTTTGTATTCCGTTCAGTAGGGGTAGGGGGGAGAGAATCACAACTAGACGAGGACCACAACGTCAGATAATTTTTTCCGAGGAGTATATAATGTGCTGATTTAAAGTTTGTAAGAGCAAGAAAAAGCCAAAGGGATCCGTTTGGGTTTGCCAAATCTAGAAGACTGTGGGTTCGAATTCCGCCAACAACAGGATTTTATTGTTAAATTAAAGCGCGTATTAGTGTGGACTACCGGTAGATAGCACCATTCTCCATGACTCTTTATCGTTCCTAGGCAGGGTTATTTTCGCTCTCAATAGATACCTAAGGGTAGTTAATGTTACATCTCAATAGATACCCAAGGGTAGTTAATGTTAAATCCGAACTTAAGTCAATTCAAGAAGGTCCTTTTTTTTTATTTATTTTTTGTTCTTTCTTTAAAAGACATCAACGAGGGGAAAAAAAAATTACTATTCAAGGCATGGTTCGTATTTCTGGTTGTAAAATTGGGAACGATGAACCAATGGGGTGGAAATATAATAAAGTCAATAATGAAGGGTTTTCCGGACAAGCTGCCAGTAAAATAGCTGCTTGTAAGGTTACGGAGTTCGGTTGCCCCAGCGGTCTGGATATTGTTCGGGGGCACTGTTCGCAATGACTTGGAGCAGCCCAAGACGAAACGACACAATAAAATTGTACGACGGGGGATATAAAGGGAACAGTTCTCTTCTTCTTCGCGTTTCCAAAGCCTTCCTGTTTCCGAAACCCCCGCCAGCTTACAAATCGTTTTCTTAGAGGGTTGGAATCAAGAAATGTTAGCCTGCGTACATCGTTATGGCGTTCTGAAAAACATGAGAACCAAATCTCGAAACGTACCATTACTTCAATGGAGAAACGAATATCTTAAGCGTAAATATTGAGCTCATAAGCTATAAGAAGTGAATAATTTCCCAAGCATTAAAATAATAATTTATCTCTTTGTCCGTCGATGCAATTTTTAACAATCAATATTCATTATTGTCACAATAATCTTTTCGTTACACCAAGAAAATAGTGTTTGTCCATCTTAAATTATTACTTTGGGGGTATACATCTGATGAGCAGTTCCCTCTTCTAGAATTAGGCCGAAAACCCTTGAATCTTGGGTATATGCTAAACTAAAGAAAGAATGTGGCTGACATTTTTCTTAATGGAATACAAATTTATTTGTATTAATTCATAATAAATTTGGATTTTATTGTAAATCTTCTGCTGTAAATTATTTTATTAATCCTTGCCTGTATGAATGAGCTAAATAATAAGTAACATAATGTTTATAGCGTGAAGATATTACATTCTGAGTAAAATGAATATTCATAATTCAAATGTGTTTCCTACTGAATAGCATTTCACAACTCACTGAATCTTAGGTCTGTTGTGTGTTAATTTTAATTTAGTAAAATATCTTATGAATGATACACCGCAAGTTTAATGCTCAAATGAATATATTTTATGCTATGAATGAATTTATGCATAAATAGAATTAAACAGAAATCTGTAGGTTCAACATGAACATTCAGAGATGGATGAAAGACACCAGCCAGTGTCGGATCTTTTTTTTTACATATTTCGGAAAATTTTCGCCCACATACAGATTTATATATATATCTATCATTTATGTTTTATGGACCATTTTTTTATGAAAACGCTTTTTAGTTAACGACTCTTCTTACTCTTCTTCTTATACTTATCTTTTACACTTATACTTCATACATATACTTCTCTTCGATTTGTAAATTTAAATTCCTAGTTAACTCTTATTTATATCCTTCATTAATAAAATGGGAAGATGGCTTAACTTACACAATCCTAGTTGTCATTTAAAAGAAATCTATATTTTTCATATAAATATTGAACTTAACCTTTCCAATATTATAAGTAAATATTTCAGATATACCAGACTATAGTTTACCAATTACAATGATTTGCTTTAGTTCAATTTCAAATAGTGCACTGCCTAGTACTGCTAAATGGAAAGTGGATAATATCACAGATAATTATAGTGGGTGATTACTGAGGAGGATCTAATCAAAGCCGGAATGATTACCGTGTGCAGATTACGCTGTCAGATAATATTGATAGCAGCAGACGCCATACCTGATTGCTGGCGACATTATAACGGCAATATCTTCAAAGTATCTTGTNTCCGGTTTCACCGATGTAAGAAGTTCCGCATGAGCAGGGAATCTTGTAAATTCCTGGAGTCCGAAGTCCAAGTTTATCCTTAGGTTTCGGAAGGATGTCTGTTATTTTTCTATCCGTGCTGAACGTTGTTCTTATCTTGTGATTTTTGAGTATTCGGGCGATCTCCTCTTCTGTCCCTTTGACGTAGGGGATGGTCACAGGTCCTCGGATTTCTTCGGCTTCTCGCTCTTCCTTGTTGCGCTGCCCATTTAAGTATGAAACATGGTATTTATATACCACCTGGGTTTTTTAAATCTTTCTTTTACAGCTCTCATTCTCTATTCAGCCCTGAAAAAGCCATCACATGATGTGCGAAAGCTCGGCAATTATCAACAACTTGACACGGTCCAACCCGGAAGAAGAAACGGTAAATATATACTTTATGTAAGTATTTATATAGCAATAAGTTAAAAAAAAAAGATTTATTTAGCTACCGGGGATACTCAGGAACCAATGTATATATATATTATATATGAATATGTTGATGGATATATGCAAGTGACAGCCTTGGGTGTAATTAATAGCGACAGGAATGACAAGCAATATTGAAAAAGCATTCTCTCTTCAAATGGCAATCCATCGAGGAATAAAGCCCGCTAAGTGAAGAAGTGTCGTCAGGTAAAGTGAATAGCTAGACTTGCGATAAAAAAATATTTTTATATATATAGAAAGAAAAGTGAATAGTGAATTGGGAAATATAGAGACTCAAAATATGTAAAGGAATACTTTAAAGTAGACTTTTGAAAGCATGAGATAAATCTAGTAGGAGTATACTGATCAAAGGGAGCTACAGTTTATGTCAAAGCAAACAATACTATGCAAAAAAAATGAAAGCTGGGGAGAAAAAAGTGACGTCATAACTGCTGTGGGAGAAAGAGAGCCATACGTTTAAAAAAGAGAGCAGAAAGATGTAAGTGAGGTGTATTGCGCTACCAGAGAGGCCATAAACTATGAAGGGCTCTTGAATTTACATTTAGACCTCTTATCCTCCCTTGATCCCACTCCCTATATCTCCCCGAGTGAACGCTGCATTTATGAACGACTTGATAAGCTGAAGTTACTAGAATAATTTACCCGAGAGTGAAGTCTATTTGAGAGGCATTATATTATGTTTGTTTTTCAGTGGACGAAGTGGATTGTAGTATACATATTTAAATAAGAGAAAATTGGAAGTTTGATATCAATAATTTGCATGCAAATTTAAGAAATATGCACAGGGAATATTAAACATTTATTACTCTTATTTTCCGGACACTGGCCATAAAATTTAAAATAGAACAACCGGGGATGAAAAAAAGAAAAAAAAAAAAAAGAGAAAAATTATCTTTTGTTAGACTTTTACTGTGATTTATTCCATTCAGCTTGTGGATATTTACTTTCTTAGTATTACTTTGAATTTTTTTTCATATATTTCATAATTTTTTCTTATAAGTCATTAAAGTAAACAAGTAATTGAATAATTCATGAATTAGAATTAAATAAAAATAAAAAATTAGAAATTCTGGAATTAAATATTTGGATGATATATCGATGGCCAGACGCATGGAGAAACTGATCTACATTATCCCCTGAGGTCAATTCTCACGTTTACAATTTATTTTAAGTTGGAAGACGAGGTGTCTATTTTATTATATATTTTGTCAATAAAAATGTGTCTATTTAATGAAATAAATTACATTTATTTTAAATTAAAATAAAAAGTGTATGAGCAAGATTAAGTAGTGAAACGGAAAATGGTGTTTACTTGAATCTGCAGTGTGAATTGAATGCAGATCAATCTATTATCTTTGAATTTTTATTTGAAACAATTTTATGTGTGTTTAATATTAATAATATATATGCATACATTATAATTATTATTAAGGATAAAAAACAGACAATTGATGTGGTACCACAGATATGGGTCTCCAAATATTGTGGAAAATAAATTCACACATCTGGGGGGTTAGGAGAAATCTAGGGAGAATTTTCTCACATGGCGAGATTATGGCCTACACAGTGCAGGGGATATCACGTCCGGTTAGTGATCTGAAAACACGGGTTCGAGTCCCGCCCAAACCTAAATTTTTTTCTTTATTTACATGTATTATTTATATGTAAACAAGTATTGTTTAAAGCTAAAATTATGTACATTTTATACAAGTCGCAGATGTAAATCCTCCAGCAGTGAAAATATTCATGGAGGTTGGTTTCACACAATGGTCTCTCATTTAGATTCAAATACCCAGAGACATTTGATCTCCTCGTCTCGCCTTTCTCACGTTGGCCCAGATCCAAATCCTTCGTCTGAGAGAGAGAGGGGGGAGGGGGAGAAGTCAAGTGCGAACAAAACGAACCACGATTCCTTTTTATGTCTGTCGTGCACTTTTACAGGCCATTTTCAACTGAGCCGTCAGACACATACTGCTCACATGGGTGGTGGGGGGAGGGGCGGGGGTTACAGCCATTCATAGGCCTACAAGTTTTTCCGGCTGTTTAGAAATGTTTTTCCTCACTTTTACACCTCTTTGGATCATGAAGGGAGGTACTATCTACAGACAGCCACAGTATTCTAAACGAAAAAATAAAGTATTATTTTTATTAGATGTTTATTTTGTTGGGGTTCGGTCAAAGTTGACTGACCTTGTCTGAACCCCAACAAAATGAACACCTAATAATAATTTCTACAGTCATAAAACTCTCCGTTTGAGTATTATTTTCATTCTCGTTAAAAGAATGTTTAGAGCGGGATAGGACCACGCAGCGTCACTCGGAAGAAAACCAAGCAGAGAACCCTTAACCTAAGTTGGCGCCTCTGCATTAAATGGTTCAAGACATACATTTTCTCTTTTAAACAAGTTTTAATTAACCATAAATGAACGATACTAATCATTAAACAATTCCAGATATAGTTTTCATTGAACAGTGTGCTTAAATTTCTCCTGAAGACATATTTTCTAATTTTATTATAATGTCAGAGGATGGATTTTGTGACATTACTTTTTTAAATGCTCAACACATAGCAAAATCGTTGGGCCACAAAGTATGCATAAGATTAACACCCTTTAGCGCAAGATTGAACAGAGTATTTTGAGGAAAATGAAAAAAAAAAAATAAAAAATAAATATATATTTTAAATATTTAAGAAACTGTCCTACTTCAAGCTGTATAAGAAGGGGGAGGAGAATTTTATTTTTATTAAAATTTGCATAGGAGCCAAACATATTTGGACTGAATTATGCTGTCCAATTTGACCGTGATTATCCAATAGAAAAGCCAAAATCTATATTTTTTACATCTCTTTAATCTTTCTCTTTTGTATTTATTTTTCTACTTTATTAATTTTTTCAATCAAATCGTACCACACACTTATGTGACATAAAAATTAAATTTATACTGAATTGATAAATATTTCCATCGTTCAGTGTCCGTTTCGTATAAAATTAAACATCTATTTTCTGACAATTTTCTAATATGATTGAAATCTGTCTTTCAGTGCAATCTGTGGTACAAATTGTGACGAACCTCTCGACAAACACCCTTATGCTCCCAAATTATTTTCAGAGTATTAGAAATAAGTTTAAAGAATTTTAACATTTTTTTAATTATTTATGTAACTAATATTTGATAAGTATAAAACAAATAAACTTGAATTTAAGCGGTATAATTTGTCTGGGATTCGGTATTGGGATTTGAATAAATTCATTAACTAGTCAATAAAATAAAATTTTTGTTATCACAGTTTTGACTTGAATTTCAAGCCTTCTTCAGACCTGAGTAACAAGATATCATGCATATAACAATTCACATACCAATTGAGATGACGAAGAGAGAGGGTAATACTGCTTTAGGGTAACTTAGTCTAGACTGAGAAGTATTTTATGAAAATTTTATTTGGGAAGTAATTGTAGGAGGGATGGTTGGTAAGAGGGTAATTCTGATAAAAATCGCAATTTTACAAAGGGAAAAGTAGCTTTGAGAGATTAATTGGCCCAAAGTTACTGAAAATGTCAATATGGGAAAGTGAAAGATTGGAGAGTGAAACACTAAAATGCTATGAAGTGGTCTCATGTTAATATTTGTTTCAGGACAACAATAAGAAAATATAAAATATGTCTTTTATGTTGTTAAGTAGGTTTGTTTTTCATTAAATTTTAATTAAATTTATTAAATCCTATTTTAAAAAAATGAAAAAAAAGACTAAATTTCTCTTAAAACACAAATTTCAATAAGTGTACTTGAATTTATCCATAAAAGATAGTTATGTATATGTATTTGTAGTAAATGTTGGTATAAAACTACAGAATATGATGTACCCGGCTTGTCATGTATGATATAAGTCGGACATGTTGCAGTATATTACCATCTAAGGGAATAACGGCAGTTTTGTGGAGCATGTAATAGGAGGCAGTATACATGTCGTGGGGGAGAGGGGGAAGGGATGGCAAAACGGTCCAGTGCTTACGAGGGGAGGCGTACCCCCATATCAGCTGTAGCCAGAGGGGTACCGCAGAACCCCCTTGGAGGGATGAAGTGGGGAAAAGCTATTTTACGCTACACCTGGTGGGTTATGTTTCCGGTAAAAAGTAAGGGGGGTTTTCGGAGGGGCTGTAATCCAACGAGTGGGTTCGAGGAGCGTGTGGGTCCCTCAGTGCCGGGCGATACGGAGGCTGGGCCGCGAGCATATATCCACGAAGGGTACGGCGGAGAGTCAGGGAGGTCTGACATTACGGGGGAGCTGGAGAAGTTTGAAAACCACTCCGCTTTATCGAATATGTCAAAATGTTGCTTTCCTCTGGGCAAAATATATTTCAACTTATGAGCAAATACACTTTCTCAGACGAATACATTCATTCCACATAAGTAGGGTTAGCTTCACTTTATATCCCATATCTTACATGGCATTATTTTTATGATACTCCATTCAAGATTATTCCCATAATCAATAGATGGACACAGCACCAATATGAAAGGTACTCTAGTGACTTTATAATCAAGTTTTCTTTTATAATAAAATTATATTTCAACCATTTTACCATAAGTCATTTTTTAAGTAGTTTACAGTACTATATAACTAATTCATGATGAGTAATTTCTTAAATTTATAATACTAATTCCGTAATTTACTTTCAGTCATTAATTATTAACCCTTTGCCTAAACAGAGTATATATTTATTTTCTATAATTCAAATTAATTAATCGTTATTAAATTTTAAATAAAGATTTTTATTACTTCCTTAACGTCTTTGTAAAGGCTTAATTCTTAAGTTAAAGATAAATATTGAGGAATAAATAATTCCTCAAGGAAATCAAACAATCAAAGTTGGCACAGATTGGTACTGATAAGTAATTTTGAAATATTTCCTCAATTTTTAACTGAATCTACGTGGAGAAGCTGAAAAAAAAAAAGTTTTGGCGCAAATAAAGTCCTATGTCCAAATCTTAGTTACCCCTAGTTCATCTTTTGAATTATTAGTTCCTAAGTTCCTCGTCACGGCATATTATCAGTGATAAGAATGGACATTGCCCCTCTCCACCCCCCCACCACCACCGAAGAAACACATGCGAAGATTTAACTTTGCCTTGAACAGGAAAAAAGGATGGCCTCTGAATAGATAAGAACCATTTAAAGTGAATAATGGGTGACTCGTTTAAGAAAGTAAACCCCAAAAGGAAGAAAAAAAAAAAAGAAGTTCTCCTTACTTTGAGTGAGAAGGGGGGGGGGGGTCCATATATGTACCTCTACACTGGAGAAGTGAAGAAAGGATCGTGTATTTCTACACACGTATATGGTATATTTCCGAAAAATAAGTTCGGTATTTTACTTTGTTCTCTAAGCAACGTAAACTTTGTAACGTAAACGTTGAACGGTTACTTCATCAGTAGTTGAAGTCAGGAGTGGAATAGATAAGACAACTTTATATATTCATGTTTGATTCATATATAAGAAAGTGTTATGATTTTCAATTTAATAAAAGTTGATAACAAAAATATTGCTGTACCATAAACTTCCAAGGTTTTATTTTTAATTATTTGAATTACGTTTCCTATAAATATATTGTTAAAATAGCTAATAAACTTGAACATAATGTACAATTCAGTTAAATGTCAAAATTGAACGACTTTCTACGGATTGCTATGTGAAGGCTTCCTACAATCACATTGCACACAATCTTCGTGCATAACAAGATTAATCCATACTGATAATAAAGCTATTTAATTGATTAGGCAGTTTGTGGTATCTGTGTATATTAAAAATAAGAGAACAAACCACACAGCTTCACTTCTCGGTAACTAAACAATAAAGGTTTTATGGGGATTATAAATAGTTAGATGCACGCATGATACATAACTGTAAGTTTTCACACTGATAAGTACTAGTGGTAACTAGACTCATTTTGAGTATTCCAAACTCATTTCTGAACGTAAAATTAATCTATAGCAATATATATGTGTGTGTGTGTGTGTGTGTGTGTGTGTGTGTGTGTGTGTGTGTGTGTGTGTGTGTGTGTGTGTGTGTGTGTGTGTGTGTGTAAAAAGGAAAAAAACATTTAATGAGATTAAAATTTTCGGGGAGACTTCTCGCCCTTCGTCAGTGACGAGTAAAGAGAGACTGTGGACTGAGGAGTTGTGATTATTATTTTTGTAATGATATATAATGTAACACTTAAACACTTGTCTTTATTTATAGTAGTAAGACACAAGGATGCAGTTGTTGTTAAGCCACGACAGAAAGTCAATCTATAGCCCACCATTACGAGATGTGTTTGGTTGTTTTCGGTTAGCGATAATGACACGATAGGGTTCCTTCACTTCTGTCTACAGAATGAAATTTATTGATCGATGTGCACGAGAAACAATTGATATAAATAAATAACTTAGAATATATAGAAATTTTCAATTCCGGAACAAAATAAGCCTAATTATTCTCTCTCTCTCTCTCTTTCTATTGGACTGCTTTCATTGAATCTCACAATGGTTAAGTTATTCTCATTCTTCTCTCTCCTATTCATTTCTAAGCTCTTTAAAGTTTGTTTTAAAGCAATTTTATTGATAATTGCTAATTTATTGAGAATTATTATGTGTATAATAACTAATTAAATTGTCAATTAGCTTTCTTCTTCCAGTTTTAACATTAAAGGAACCTGAATTAGAGAGCCAAACTTCACCTTACTTGTTTAGATCTTACAAGCGTCTGACTGTGCGCATTCTTACAAAATCCTTTTCTATTGTTTTCGTCAAATTACAAGACACAATGGTCATGTTTATTTTAAGAACCATTTGACAAGACACTGTATGACTAATGTTATGTTGTTAGTACTACGACTATTGACATATATATCTATATATANAATGATATTTAAGGATGTAATTAAGACATTGGGACTGGTCTCTAATTTTGAAGTCGAAAACTTTATTCAATAATGAAACTTATTTCCGCTAACAATTAATTGAATTTTTGTACAGCTGAAATGAGACAAGTCAGATAAGTCTGAGAATTGAGTGCCTTGACTGCCATCATCAGAACTTATTATTCCTAGATCCTGAAGACCCTTCTTATCCCGATTTTACTATGATGGATCTCCTGCTATCCGGGCCAGCATGTTAGCCATTTACGCCACCGAGACAAGCCAGAAATGTTATTAAATTCCCAGCACTACTAGTGTCGAGAGTCTAACCTCCGAGAAAGACAAATACAAAATCTTATGCTCGAAAGAGCTGACATCGTCAAGCTATTTATTAGAATCTCGTTATTTACTTTTTATAAATATCGTTTTTGTTGTGGATATTAAATCCCACATTAATTTTAAACAAAAATTGTAAGGAAATGGAATAAATTCGGCTCACGCGCTTGCCCTGATAAGCAGGAAATCCAGGTTCGAGCCCTGGCTGAGACAGATAGATTTAATATTCAATTCCTTTGCATTTATTGTTCGAAATTTACATGGGAAAACAATATGTATAAAAAATGATTTGTTTTAATGTTTTATCTCAGCTCATCAGAGGTAATGAATATTTAAACCACAAGTCCAAAATAACCGAAAGTTGCCGATCTTACTTCATGGTGACCATCCTCACTTATGGGCGCTGGATGAAAGCAAGGCCCCGGTTGATTGGAGACTCGATTCCGGGGGTACCACATCGATAACCCAAATCTGACCAATGACGAGATTGTCTGCAACCACCGGCCTGGAACTAATCCCCTGTTAACGCCAACATTAGTTTAATTCTCCGGCTTATCGACCAGAAGCTGGAGGCTCCAGTGCTCCTCTAAACCCCTTTCCCCTCCCCCTCACTGAAACCCCCAGAATTTCTCTCGTAGCTTAACGAGATATCTATTAAGGGGCTTCTATAGGTATTAGCCGTCTTAAGGTTATCGAAATATATATGCATGTATATACATATAGCTTCATGTTTTCCTATATATGTAGTATATAAATAGTATATCATAGTAATTCGCGCGGATTATCCTGGTTGTTTCAGTCATTGGTATTTGATTTGCTTCTGAACAGAGTTCATAATGTAGCCAATAGAATAGCCATTAATTAACAAACAATAGAATAGACAATAGAAAATTTCAAACAATTATATATGTTTGAGAGTACGGAAAATATTTTTCGAAAAATGTTTCAAACTGTCTCTCGACATGCTCTAGTAAACACTCAAATCTAATTAAAAAATCATACTCGTCATTTTGAAATTGTTTCAAATGATAAAATATAAGAATAATAGATAATTATTCCTAAAAATGTTTCTCTAATCAAAAAATGATATTCACATAGATGCAGTATGTTGTCCTTTATAATTTAAAGACACCTCGAGAGATGTTATTTCTTTAATATTTAACAGTTACACAACATCAAAGCGTCAACAGGATATTGTCTTTCTTTTATACTTCCTTTGTTTCCTATAAGCTTCGGCATCATCACAAAATCTTTAGGATATAAAAAATAGTCGAAGACGATATCTACCTACCGCTACCGCAATGACCCCGGAACACCGGAAGGATCTTACGCTTGTATTCCTGAAGATGGTATCGTGACACCGAAACCGGCCGGAAGTAGACAGAATATAAACACATTCTAACGCCTATAGTACAGTTATCCTTAAAGCCTTTTCATATAAATATGACTTATGGAATCTTGTTATTCTTGGAACCAAAAAAAAAAAGTCAGGAGAAGTTAGAAGTAATCTGCTTTAGGATGAGTTTGTTAAGAGCTGTAAAAATTTAAAATAAAATTATGAATTATCTAACAAGAATCCGTTTTGGGCCAAATAAACAGCCAACAATTAATGCCACCGGTTCCCTATAGCATATAATAGAACATAGTTTTGAAGAATGATAATTAGCTATATACACTTGAGAAGTGAAAACCGATTTTGGATTCTCTTCCCATGTTTCTGTTTATTTTTAAAGCGGTTAGAAAAAAATGATGTGGTCTCTCTCTCTGTCTCTCTCTCCAAATATATANCACACACACACACACACACACACACACACACACACACACACACACACACACACACACACACACACACACACACACACACACACACACACACACACACACACACACACACACACACACACACACACACACACACACACACACACACACACACACACACACACACACACACACACACACACACACACACACACACACACACACACACACACACACACACACACACACACACACACACACACACACACACACACACACACACACACACACACACACACACACACACACACACACACACACACACACACACACACACACACACACACACACACACACACACACACACACACACACACACACACACACACACACACACACACACACACACACACACACACACACACACACACACACACACACACACACACACACACACACACACACACACACACACACACACACACACACACACACACACACACACACACACACACACACACACACACACACACACACACACACACACACACACACACACACACACACACACACACACACACACACACACACACACACACACACACACACACACACACACACACACACACACACACACACACACACACACACACACACACACACACACACACACACACACACACACACACACACACACACACACACACACACACACACACACACACACACACACACACACACACACACACACACACACACACACACACACACACACACACACACACACACACACACACACACACACACACACACACACACACACACACACACACACACACACACACACACACACACACACACACACACACACACACACACACACACACACACACACACACACACACACACACACACACACACACACACACACACACACACACACACACACACACACACACACACACACACACACACACACACACACACACACACACACACACACACACACACACACACACACACACACACACACACACACACACACACACACACACACACACACACACACACACACACACACACACACACACACACACACACACACACACACACACACACACACACACACACACACACACACACACACACACACACACACACACACACACACACACACACACACACACACACACACACACACACACACACACACACACACACACACACACACACACACACACACACACACACACACACACACACACACACACACACACACACACACACACACACACACACACACACACACACACACACACACACACACACACACACACACACACACACACACACACACACACACACACACACACACACACACACACACACACACACACACACACACACACACACACACACACACACACACACACACACACACACACACACACACACACACACACACACACACACACACACACACACACACACACACACACACACACACACACACACACACACACACACACACACACACACACACACACACACACACACACACACACACACACACACACACACACACACACACACACACACACACACACACACACACACACACACACACACACACACACACACACACACACACACACAACACACACACACAAAACACACACACACACACACACACACACACACACGCACACACACACACACACACACACACCCACACACACACACACACACACACACACACACACACACACACACACACACACACACATACACACACACACACACACACACACACACACACACACTACGTATATGTATGAATTTGTAAACATTAAATATGTCAGTTTTCAGTTATCCTTAATGAAATTTAGCAAGTAGGTGACAAATGCAACGAGAAAGAACTACTTTATTATTAAAAACATACAAAAATAAAGAAAGTTGGAAATTCTTCTGCCTTTATTTGATTAGATTATCACATTAAAAGATCTGAGAAATATAAAAGTATATTCCTATATAATATTCTAAATTTAGTGCAATTAAACTTTAAAAGGAAAACGTTGTTTGGCAATTATAATATATCTCTAATAATAGTTGCAAATTTGATTTTCCAAAATTTAAAAAAAGAGGAAATTTTGGGGGGAAAATAGATATTTAGGAATATAACTAAGATGGCTTAGTACTTTCTTAACTCCTCTTCTTCCAGTATAGAACCAGTTTTAGCGGTCATTACATAATACATTAAACAATAAATACGCTTTGATTATTAATATTCACCTTTATACACATTTGTAATATTATAAGTGCGTGTAATATTTGTGATTCTTCGTTCTCTTGAAGGAATTAAATATATTCGAATCAACCCGGTTTTGATGCTCACATGAGACAAAAAAAGCTAAAAAGCAATTAGTACAAAATCTATATGAAAGGAATAAATAAGAGATTTACATAATCCAGCATTAAAAGCTCTTTGGTTTTAAAATTAAAAATTAACTGTGTTGAGAGTTAGCTGTCATCAAAAGATAATTAATGTGAATGGAAGCTTTGATTTGTCGCAAATGCGTTACACATGTTGACTTCATTAATTTTCAAAATATTAATACTAATGAAAACGCAGTTGATATTTTTCGGATTCTTGGTTATTTCGATGGCTTCTCTGATGGTCCGTCGATAGTAGTTGCTTTCCCGGGCCAGTATTGAAGCGTCTTCGAATTTGAAGTGATGGCTGGTGTTAGCGAAGTGTTCTGCTAGAGCAGACCTCTCCGTGCGTCCGTATTTGATGTCTGCGATTTGTTCTTTGAGGCATGTGTCTATCGTCATTCCGGTCTCACCGATGTAAAAAGTTCCGCAGGAGCAAGGAATCTTGTAAATTCCTGGAGTCAGAAGTCCAAGTTTATCCTTAGATTTCGGAAGGATGTCTGTTATTTTCCTGTCCGTGCTGAACGTTCATGTAGAATACTTAAACTCCAGTGATTTTTTAGAACTGTCATATAGAATACATTTTTCATATAACTCCTAAAACCGAAGGTATTAATCACTTTTATGTGAAGCCTGAGAATAAAAACATATAAATCTGCTCCACCTCATTTTTCATACATTAACAAATGTGTTAACTATACTATGTAAACTATGTATTAGTTGTTATGTTGAACTAAAAAATATAAAATAAAATAAAGCTTATGAAGTGGGATCGGTCGGCGATTCGGTCTAGGAATTTGAAGAAATAAAAAAGAAGATTTTATTGTTGCCATTTTTCGTCATAAATTGCAAGCCTTCTTCAGGAAAAGAAAATGATGGAGGGAGAGAATCTCCTGATTTGGGATAACAACTACTCATTATTTAAAATTGAACTTATTAACAACTCTTAGGATAAAATTTTTTATTAATTTCAATTTTATCAATAGACCCTTCTCATTAATACAAATATTACATGTATCATAAGACAAAATTATATTTCATTGATAGAATTAAAACTCTGATAAAGGTATTTGCGGATAAGGTCGAACATCGTTGGCAAACACTGTAGTTAAGTTGTTCAACTGTTGACTTAAGCTCGTAGATAATAAATACATCTACTAAGTTTCCTGTCAAAGATATACATTAAGATCTTTAACAGCGTGAAAAAACAAATATTTGCATTTAAACTCAGGGATGAATCAAAGTCGTGTCATTACAAACAACTCTTATAATTTGATTTTTGAATGGTTAAAGAAAATTGTGACAACTGATGTTTTCGTGTAAAATAGTTTAGAAAAATATGGTTTAGTTTATTTGGAATTTGGCTTTGTCAGGAATTGGCATTTTTGCCATCTGTTGAAGGCAGTGAACGCATCCTTCCCGAAGAAGGAAAACGCAGCCGTGAAGCACACACCTGTCTGTGGAAGTCACCTGGGAGTGTCGTCCCAACACGAGGCAGGAGTGTATTTATTCAGGGGGGACCCCGTTGGCGCGTTCAAATGGTAATTCCCTATGTTAATGTGCGGGCTTCCATTAAGTCAGACCGCGAAAGCGGAGAGGTCGAACGGGGGAAAATCAACATCGAGCCAGCAAGTTGTCGGCTTTTTGGCGTTGTGGATTTCCGCACATTAATAACAAGTTGTGTACTTAAGTGAACTGTCTCATTGAGGTGTTTCAGGGAACATTTTTTTTAATTTATGAAGGGGGATGTGTCCATTCGTGTTTTCTTCTTTTTTAAACTTCCTATTGACTTGCATAAAAACGATATAAATAATTTCCAATTGATGACTTATATAAATAAACATGACTTTAACCTGTGCATAATTCATTACGTCTATATAACATAAATTAGTTACTTATTTGAATCGTACAGGGAGCTAGAAAAAAAAACAAAAAAACATTCTACCTCCCTAGCTGAGGTAGAGAGTTTTTTTTTTTTTCTAGCTCCCTGTACGACTCAAATAAATAATGAGATGTGGGATTACTTTACTACAATTATTATCATGAATTTAACTTAGTTACGTATAATATTTTCTTTTGCACAGAAAAAAATCCGGGAGGAGTGAACTCGCCACAAGCTCTCCCCCCCCCCCCAAAAAAAAAAACAATTCTCTAGACAAGAAGAGTAGATCATCAAAATAGGAAAATATATGCAGTTAGAAATCTCAGCTGTATCATATTGGATATCAGTTAAGGCATTCCTAATTTCCTGTATATTTGAAGCTTCTGTAATTTAATAGAAGCTCATGCGAAGAAGGACTTAGACTGTAGTGTACAAGTTACTATTTATGCGACTTGAACTTTCAAACGATATTTGTAAAATTAGTGAATAGTAAGACCGCAATTGACCTTAAAATCTAAATAAAAACATAAAATAGATAAATAAATAAATAAAGCACGCACGCG
>KZ809393.1:58723-69777 GCA_000696205.2 Oncopeltus fasciatus
TATCAATTGGAAGATTAAAATTATAGTTTGACTGCATTTTGTTCATCTAGAAGTATGCTTGGAACTAATCTTTCTCTTAATTGTCCATTAGACATAAATTGCTAATATACTTTCACTCACATTAAGATTTAAATAATTATTGGAAATCTAAAAATAGTTTATGAAAAGTTAATAAACTTTATTTAAATCTATTTTACTTTTAATATATATGATAATATATATGGAGTTTGTGAAAAACAAATGTTCCTACATCAAAAGCTTAAAGAACTCCACTCATCGACGGCTTTCCAAACGTAGGTTCTATTGAATGTCCAATCTGCTAGATTTAAGAATTTATTGACACTCAGCCCTCTAAATAAATAAAAAAAGGAGTTTATAAAAACTATTTTAAAATTGAATAATGTCTGGAATATACTTGGTTTGTGAATACATTAGATAGAATTTATTAGAGTAATGTGTATTAACTAGAGTACACCTCATATAACATTATTCTGATTAGAAACAACAAAACTAAATTTATCTAGGGAATTTTTTTTTCGCTGAAGTGAAATCCTTAACACTCTTTAGAAAAAAGAAGAAATAACTTCGATTAAGAAGTCTTGAAGAACTCCTCAGAGATCCGTTAAGATATAAGTAAGGAAGGGCAAGGAAGGGCGAGAAAGATGAAAGATAACTTTTTCCCCGAGACTCAATCAGGAGAAATGGAATTTTTCCATTTCCTTTTACAGGTCGCATCCGATCTTTGAGGGGTGCGGGGGTTGGGTGGGACTTTCAAAAGGGCTCTATTGCTGAGTTTAACTTCCAGTAGAATTCAACTAATAATTGGATTTCCTTAAGGTTTTTAAGTTTTAGGTTAATTATTCCAGGTTTGAACTAAGACTCATTCGGAATTTGAGATCTGCTTCTTCTTTCGTCACATTGAGCTTAAATGAATATTAGAGAGGGATAAAGTCAACGAATGTCTTTTCTCTTTAAAGTAATCTCTAATCAGGGATAACTGGAGAATGATTATGAATTAATAATTGCGGAAAATCCAAAAAGCCTAAACCTGTGAGGCGCCATTACTACAACTTTTTTAAAAAATATATAACCTTATTTATATATTACATTCTGTTAAAAATAAATAAAAAAATTTTGTAAATTGATAACGATGTATAATAGAAAATAAATGACAATAATGAAAGTCACATGAGGAGAGGAGGTGACAAGTGTCACCATTCACAAACTATTTACAGTCTATGTCCCCAGGAGGTCGCGGGGCCAATCTTGGTTGAGTCGACGGGGAGGTTGTAGGGGTTGGAGTTGGAAGACAAGGTGTGCCAGTGGATTAGGATGGAATGGCAGTTTACTGTGGAAAAGGCTGAAGCGGGAAGAAATTAGATCCTGAACAAAAGGAATATTAAAATCGTGGCGAAGAGAGGAATTGGATACGTAATAGGGAGCATTTGCGATAATTCTGAGGGTTTTGGTTTGAAAGGACTGGATTCGTTGGATGTTGGAAGGCTTGGCGACACCCCAGATTTCTACTCCGTAAGTCTAGATTGGTCGTAATAAGGTTTTGTCGAGCTTCAGTTTGTTTTCAATCGTAAGATTTGAGTTCTTATTCGTAAGTAAGTATAGAAATTCTTATCGTCGATTGAGTTCTTGTCTTTTAATTTTAGAGTGTTCGCCCCATGTAAATTACTACAACTGAAGAGAAAGCTACCATATAGAACAGAAGCTTCTGTTAGTAGGAATAAAGAGTCGTATGCTAACTATGAAAAATTTAATCATATCAAGAAGTGAAATATCGAGATGTTTTTTTTGTTGGGGTTCTGTCAAGGTTGATCCAAAAAAATACAATTTATAAAATGGGCATTTTATATTATCTGGCGATATTTTGGCTTACATTGTCGTTCTATTCTATTACATTTCTGTTCTTCGGTATATTTGTGGTAGCTGCCATGAAGGCGAGAGGGATGTCGTGTCACCTGGGGATCACAGATTCATGACAGTGAGACATGATTGAGTCATGTACTTGTGATAAAGGTGACACGACGTATGACATGCAGGTGATGCGTAATATAAGTAGATTTCCCACGTTTTATTAGAAACAAATAGATAAATAAGAGCAAATGTTGAAATTTAATTTTTACCCTGGGGGAGTAAAATGAGCATTAAAACGATATATGATATAAATATTATAAATACCAAAGTCATTACGATTATAAATTTTGGTCTCTCAATAGTACCCTCCTCTCTGCACATAATTTAATCCAAAAATGAATACTTTAAAGACCTTTCCATAAAATAATTAATTTATGTTTGGTATGGTTTATATATTTTATAAATAATAAGGGTCACCCAATAATTCTATTTTACACCTATTCTGTTCAGTACATTTTGTTACTAAAGCAAAGTATAACGAATATATGCGGATTTTAAAATTTGGTCTCCCTTTAAGCTCTCGGATCGATTTCAGCTAACAAAATAGTTGAACATTTGTTGTCATATATCCTTTACAAAGTAAAAAATATATATCCTTTATATTATTTGCCGACCACATTCTATCTTGTTCAATGGTATATTTGTCAAAATCTCTTGAAATTTTTTAAAACCTTTGCGTTATGGTTTCAGAATGAACAGTTTAATTTCCCTGCAGAATACCATATTTGCTGATTAGGGGGCCTGCTCAACACTGGTAATTACGTTATTAAATATATTTATTAATAGGCCTATTTTTAAAAAATTAAATATTTTTATAAATTCTCATATTTTAACAAATGGGAATAGTAAGGCCCTCTTCAGAGAAGACATACTTCAGGAGTGACTAGATGTCATGATAAAGTTACCCTAAAGTGATAATCTCTCCCTTCATCAACTCAACTAATCTGAAGAAGGCCTGAACTTTAGTCCAAAACGTTGGTAATAATACAATCATTTTGGTTCACAAATAAGTTTTTATTTATTCATATCCCAAGACTGGATTCCTAGCCAATCCTTCTTCATAAAGTTTAAAAGTAAACTAACATCTCTTAAAAGAGTAATTTTATAAATATTATTTATTTTGTGGTCTTTAATCCCACGTAAATTTAGATAATTNGTCCGAAAGCGCTCGCCAACAGAAGATGGTTTGCAGAAACCAATGAAGACGGAGAATAGAAGGTATGAGAGTTTTATATTCATTGGTGGTAGAAATAACCTTTTAGATTATTTATAGTAAGGCCTTCTTAAGAGAAGACGAACATCAGGAGTGACTAGATGCCATGGTAAAGTTACCCTAAAGTGATACTCTCTCCCTCTATCATCCAAACTAATCTGAAGAAGGCCTGAACTTTGGTCTAAAACGTTGGTAATAATACAATCTTTTTGGTTCACAAATAAGTTTTTATTTATTCATATCCCAAGACTGGATTCCTAGCCAATCCTTCCTCATAAAGTTTAAAAGTAAACTAACATCTCTTAAAAGAGTAATGTTAATTTTTTCTTCATTTTTTAAATTAGTAGATTTATGGGTAGTATAGTTGTTGGGAAATTGGGAATTCATGTTCACATCATTTTGATTTAAGTAAAAAATTCCAACTCCATCAAATTTTTTAAAATTAAAACCTTTTTTATATAGATAAATAATCAGACAAAAAAAAATTCAAAATATTCATAATATTGAGTTTAATACGTTAAACTCAATCTTAATAAAAATTGTATTCTTTCTTGTTATAATTTCTATGAGTAAACCAAATTTATGTCTCAGGATCATGGTGGAAAGATCTATTAGCATTGGTGAAATTAGTTGCTTCATCTGCAACCCACAGGATTAAAGCTGGGAACTTTAATATTCACCATTTATCAATTTAAAAAAAGGTGTAAAAAGGGTTTGTGGTTAAAAAAAAATTGTTTGAATCATTAAATAAAGTCAATAAGACTCGGTAAACAAAATGGAGCTTAAGCAAAAGTACTAGAGGATTTCCGCATTCATAACTCAATTCGAATTAAAAATGCGGAAAATGGAATTTTCTTTGATTCTTTCATCTCCCATTCCTCCGATCAGTACAAACAGAGGGTTTGTTTTGTAAAAGAGCACTGGGATTTCTGTGCAACCTCATTGATCCCACTCCAATAAATCTGGGTGGCGGTGGGGGGTGTTGGGGGTTGGTAGGGGTGAATGGAGTAGGGACAGGGAGCGTGAAAATGAGAAGAGAAGAAAAAGAGGGGGAAAATAAAGCAAGGAAGTCTTTGTCGACACGCCTTTGTCCGACTTCTAGGGGGTGGCGTTTTATAAAGTTGCTTTGTGAATCACATCTAGCGAGACCTGAATGATTTTCCTTTATTTTTCACCGCAACGACTTCCCCTCAGATCCGTAACGAAGAAACAAACACTTCATCCCCCCCCCTCCCTCCAAGAAAGCAAACCCTCCCTCCATAAATTCAATATTCTCTTTGAAGGGAAGAAAAACACCTTTTTGTCTCCCGAAAAATCAAGCAAATAAGCATGAATTGTGATCATCTTTGATTGTCCTAAATCTATAATTGTTTTTATGCTTACTCCACATTTAACATGATGAATATAAAATTAAAAAGGGTTTAATTTAGGCTATGAAGTACTTAAGTGGAAAATTTTTTAAATTCTAATTCATCTCGATAAATACAAGTAAGTCACACCAAAATACATGGATTATGATTCATGAGAAGTGATACAACTACCTGGAGAGAAGTTCCTGATAAGTGGGTTCGAATCTCAGCGGGGAAGTCGCTTTTTTCCTTTAAAAATAGTATTTGTAGCATACACATACATTTTAAAACATCATTAATTTCTCTGTCTATTAGCAACTACTCATGTTTTGTATTTTCTTATTGTATCATTTGACCCAGTCATTAAAAAAAAAAAAAGAAAATTCACTTAATACAATTTTTTTAAACTTTTATTTATTTATTACATTTTAATAGAAGTAAAGAAAATTTTAATAATTACCTATGATAAAAAATTCTGAACCTTTTCCTACAAAAGATACTACATTTAACAGTTTTTAAAAATTATTTGATAGCTTTTTAGAGGATGGTTCTCCGATTTTTTCTCTCTATGAAATAGAATAATGGTTTCAGTAGTAGTAGTAATTACTGATATTTTTTAATTAAAAAAATGACTTAAGTGAAATCTGCCAAACAATCCTTTTTACAGACCCTACTGTAATTTCCCTTGCTTATGAATAACTTACCACATATCCTTATCTTATTTAAATACGTAAAACTATCAGTTTTGTGGGTTGCCACGGACTGAGAAAAACATCAGTAATCCTACGTTGTTATCAGTGGAGTAATAGAAGTTGCGATAATTTTTTCAAAATGCCTATTCCCTTTGTATCCTCCAGAATTTTTCTGTTTCGTAAATTTAGCTTGATTCGATTTGATAGAATATTTATTTATCTATTTTTCAAAATTAGATATTTTGATTTTTCTGCATAGGGGTTGTTGCTTTATAGAGTAGAGGGTAATGAACACATCTCTTCCCCCACGCAGCCTAACAACTTGAAGAAAGGGCGTATCACTGGAGGTGGAAAAGCAGTAAAAGGCTTGGCTACGTCGAAATGACGGCAGGAGACGGATAACCCATTTCGGCATCGTCTATTCTCCCGTTTATCTATATGTCCAAGACGGCATAGCGGCGAGGGTCCTTCTCACACTCGCCTTAAGTGGCTTCTTGCCTCCGCAGACACTCTGCCATCTTAGTCCTGACGGCCAGTTCTTCATGCCTGCTGGAAGGGCTCTCTCCAACACTGGGAGGTCGCCTCATCGCTCATCCAGGAAACGTGACCAGTCCAACTAAGGACATTGTCCATCCTCTGGACTATGTCCGAAAGCGCTCGCCAACAGAAGATGGTTTGCAGAAACCAATGAAGACGGATAATAGAAGGTATGACAGTTCTATATTCATTGGTGGTGGAAATAACCTTTTATCTTCGTTATAGTTAGTTTCATGGCTAAAATTGATGGTACCTTATGGGTGGATCTCTTATTTTTCTACCGTTTACGACGTTTTTATGATAATTTATATGATGTAAGAAATTTAAGAATGTAAATTCGAAAGTTAGGCTGGGTCCTTTTTTTTTAAATGTCTAAATTTAATTTGCTATCCGTTCTTAGTTCTGCAAATTGTCAATGAATTATTTATCGTCGAAATCGAATAAATGGGAGAAATATTTTAGAAGAAGATATCAATATCTTGTTAATAACAAGTGATACAATTTTTTTTCTAACAATTATATTCTGAGTCATTGTAAGGATAATATTTAAAAATGAACTAGAGTTGTTGAGGTCTCTCCCCCGCCGTTTCTGGATAAAAGTATCATACATTTATTACATTTCATGTACTTATGGGCAAGTTTACTCATATATTTACATCTTTAACGTAGCACGATAATCTGCAGAGTTTCCTCCTGTCTGAAGGACTTTTTTTTTTATTATTTTTTTTATTTTTTTTAATTATGAGTAATAAGGAAATCATGAAACATAAGCAGGGAGATTTACATAACATGTCAAATAACAATATTCGTCAACTGCAAAACTGAGAAATTCGCTTCGTTTACTTAGCTCTTAGGTAAAGGTATTTATTTTGCTCTTATAAATTTATCTACCCTCTTTTGACTTTTGAATTTAATTAACTTTATTTAGCAAGATTTTCCGTAAGAAATGCATGCAAGACATGTTAGTACTATGAGGGACTTATGAAAAATTTGAATTGATTTTTACTGACCCCGCATTAGGGATGCCGGACTATTATAATTCAAATTAATGTGTATATGTATGAATATATACATATATACACACGTGTTTAATAAAATAAATTTCATAATAAAGAACCTTTCATAAAGGTCATAATTTTTTATTATATATTAAGTATATTGATTGATATATTGATCAACGTTTATTGAATGTTTATTTTATTTTCAGGGATCATAAGATTTATTACGAAAAATTCTCGGTGAAAAGAATTAAAAAATGTATTTACGAATTCAAGAAAGATTTTTCTTGTGTCATCACTAATATAAACCCCGAGATCTACAATAATCCTTGTCATAATTATTTAAATTAATTTATCATAAAATGTATAATGAAAGGAAACTTGAAGACCAATAAGGATGGATCTATACCGATCTTGAGTGAAGAATGGAGGAATTTTTAAAATAGTTATCTCCTCAAATGCCTTCTTTACTATGTTTGTTCTGTGACAGTTTTATATTTGAAATAATGATGAAGTTCATGAAGAGAGATTGATCGGGTATTCTTGAAATTTGAATTAATAAATACTAAGTTGTTAATAAGCTTTTATTGTCGCCAGAAAACTATTTTGAGTACAAAGTTTCAGCCTAAATTTTAGGCCTTCTTCCGGACGATGAGGGTGATGGAGGAAGTCTCTTACTTTAGGGTAACTAAATCATCAACCCCCCCCCCCCCCNCAAAACTTGGGCTTTAATAAAAACTTTTTCCAAAAAAAAGTCCCATATAAATTAGTTGTTATCTATTCCAATACCAGGAACGATCCTTCCTCATAAAGTTAAAAGATTTTTAAGACATTTAAGATTCTTTAGTTTAGTTTTCACTAAGTCACCTTTACCTTCGACTGACTTTAGGTAATAAGGAATCCTAAAGCTTCAAGAAAATAAGTCTTGATACGAATTATAGTTTCTCTATTTTAGAAAGAAAAAAGCTATCTTATAAATATATTCTTTAAAATATATCTCGTATAAATATTTTACAACATTGTGCTTTAGAGATAATTGAGGTACGGTCAATATATTATTGATAATTATCAAGCAATAATTGTCAAGTATTAATTATTATTTCGCAAAATAAGTGTGAATTAATAAAAGTATAGCATAAAGCGCAATTAAAGCTCTCCTGTGGTTATCATATAGAATAATAAATGAAATTGTAATTCCTTTTATGATAAGTCAGCGGAATATTTAAATTTCTTGTTTCTGTTCCTATTACATCTAAGTATATTTAAGTTTACGGAATACATTTCACCTCACCCTGTAAATTCCAAGGGGAATACCTTCACAGCTCGCGCTGTCCCCAACTTGTTGCTTCGACTAGGCGCCAACTCTAGCTCTTTGTTACACATCTCCTGCCACGTCTATTTCCCAACTCCAGAGGAGCTCAGAGGACAAAGTGGCCGCCTATCGTTCTAGAACATACTTCAGGATTTCTTGCAGGCTTTGGAGTTCCGCTTTTATTTTATAAATAAATAAAATAAAATCCCACAAACATCTCCAGGCCTTTTCTCGTATTATATAAAAAGCTGGTCACGCCTTTTCAAAGTATTATTATAATTAGAAATGAAAGAAAAGTGTGGATTATAAGACAGCTTCTTCTTTTTTTATATTTTATTAAACAAGATATTGTTTTCGTGAAAAATCTGTAGCTTCAATAGGTCAGCGCTATCTACATTGGTTGGTTACTGTTTGCCCCTTCAATTTCCGTTCCTGTGAAAAAGTTGATGGAATCTTTTCTCTACGAACTACGTGAACGAGATATTACCTACCTTAGTGTAAATAGGAAATTCTAAAAATGACTCTCATGCATTTAAATAGCTAGCATATTATAGAGCTTTGCAGAAAAACAAAACAAAAAAAACAACCTGCTGAAGATAATTAAATATATACATTTAATCATATTAAATAAGCTTTGTAAGAAAAAATAATTTTGTCTTGTTAATTTAGCATTTCTTACACCTGGAAGTAAATCTAATTACTTTCGTTGCATGAATATGTATTTAAATTTTTTTTTGAACAAAGTTTAATACATATTCGGTTTTTAAACGTCTTTCATCAAACTTAGACGATTTAGCTAGTAAATGATATCAGAAATGGAGAGGCCTACTCTTCCATTGACCAAATCATCATATCTTCTTTTTTATTATGATATTTTTCCAGTTTTTGTGACCAATAACAATATTACTCAATGTATTAAAGAACATATTTCATAGTGTACCTAGATGGCTTGAACGCCTCCGCCGCGCTCTTATCCTTCAATAAAATTATTATAATTAGTTTATAATAGTAAACTAACAACAATTAATTTATTTTATTATTAGTTTAATTTCGTTTGATTATTTTTTTTAAGCTTAATGATCTTTAATATAATTTAATCAATCGCCACTGTACGGTGTTCTAAAAATTTTCAATACAGTAATTTATCTTTAACAGTAAATTGAATAGTCAAAATATTGCCATAATGAAAAACGTAAATTTAATTCGTGAAAGTTAATATATATTTACGTCTTTAGATAGAATCGATAATTTTTTTTTCGTATACTATGATGCATGTGCACCGATCCTAAACAGAAAGAAAAGAAAAGAATGGGTCTCTATAAGCTGTTGACAGTGTAATACTACTTCTATGTTCGTTTTAAATGACAGGATGAAAAATGCTATGAAATGCTAAAATGCGCTCTCAAATTGGGCTATAAATAAAGGATAAATAAAAATAAAGAATATGTTATATGCGATCACAAATAATGTAAGCAAAATTGGAGTATTTAATGAGGGAGGTAATCTTAATAGAACGACTTTTAAACATATAGAGAAAAAAAAAGACATATACTTAATAGGTATATGTAGTTAATAAATAATATATTCTGTTAGTGAGAAACGGGAATAATAAGTAATGGAAACTAATATAATGCCTGGCACTTGATGAAAAATATTAGAAAGGTGGTGGCCTTTTTTTTATTTTATTAGAATTTAAACGTTTAAACCTTGTACATTATATTTAACTGATTATTCATGCATGTTTATTTGAAGGAGACTACATACCTCTATCTAATTATGTTGTGCTCTATCATTAACTTATATTTTCTATTATTTGTAATAAACTGTGTAAGTTTCAGTAATTATACTCATAAACGAATAAGTATATTTTACTCCTGTCTGTATTTCTACTTATCGTTTCTTTTATTCTGTTTTTGTCCCCCTCAAAACCTTGAAATTCGCTTCATTCAATTTAAGTAAATTAGGCGAAATAATTCCCTCCTCTTTTAACTGCATTCAACCTTTTGCCTATTCTGATATTTACCATCCATGACAATGATAAGCCTAATTTTCAATTCTGTAATATTTTAAATTCATACTCTGCCATTCATAAAAATTATTTATTTGTAGTTGGTCCTCATAATACCCAATTACAAATCAAATGTTTTAATGTCTCTATACTTTTATTTGCGCTGGTAGCGAAGCTGTTGACAATGATGGTTATCAAACAATATCTTAGATAAGATCCAATGCACTCCTAGAGTTGCTGAGGAAGAAGCAGTCATTATAAGGTTACTGAGCTCCGAGGATGGAATCATTGATTCTGTAAGCGCTGAGCAATTAGAGGAAAATATACATAACAAGTATAGGATATTTTTTGGTAATCCTAATTTTAATGTCTCTTTTTATAGAATACAGAATAACCATCAATGGTTCCATTTTGTTAAGAAAACTTCTAAATGGGCCGCGTAAAGAATGTGAAGTACTGGTTTTTAGTGCGTAGTTAGGCTATCTGAAGCCTAAGGATCTAGAGAACTCCATGACAGTGTTCACTTAAGTAGCCTCCTACCCTGGGACTAGGAGAGCTTTCAACTAAAACAGGGCGAAAGTGTTGGGAAGAGGGAGCGGTTGAGGGGTGGGGGGGTTTTCGACACCCACCCCGGGGCGAGGGAGGGGAGCTCTCGGCAAACTTATCTGACTGTGTAAACAGCGGCCGGGCAAGAATTGATTTTATTTCGTCTAGTTCCTTCTGCTTTTATTGTGGCCGAGGATTTGTAGACCTCCGCCTGCGAAGAATGAAGTATTCTTTGCTCTCAGAGTTAGGGCACGTCTTGAAGACCCTAAAGGAATTAATTTAAAGAAAATAAAAGCGAATGGCATTACTACGTTTTATATGTTTTCAAAAAAGAATTAGATGATTGGAATTAATATTAACTCCCAAATAACTTAAGTTCTTCAGTTATTGATTTCTTTATGGAATATTAAAAAAGAAACAATAATGGGTATTAAAAATTAAATAAATTACCTTTTATTCAACATTATATATAT
>KZ809393.1:79463-89838 GCA_000696205.2 Oncopeltus fasciatus
AATGTTAAAAATGTTTGAATAAGTTATATAAACATTATTATTAAATAATTATAAACAAGGTGGATTTTTATTCATTAAGCCAGATGTTTATACATATATACAGAACATATTTTTAGCTTCTCAAGAGTAGTAAAGTCCGTAAAGATCTAGTAAAATTATTGAAGAGTCAAGTCAATATAAACTACAAAATATCTGACGAAATAAGTTTTTTTAGATTCTTTTAGCAAAATTTTATAATATAATTTCAGCGAATTGAGTTGCAAAACAATTATTAAATCTTTGAGACTTTTATGTAAAGAAGATATAAAACAGTGTATTTATTAAATCTGGTCTTCTATAATAGTGGAATTTACATAGCATTTTGGGTCAGTTTCTATTCAGTATACAACTACAAAGTTTTGATATATTCAGATATATGCTATGTGGGCTGAATTTTGCGATATTTTCCTAAAATTGAGAATGGAAAGAGCTTCAGGGGGTAAATTGGATATAAGTGCGCCCAGTGGAACTTATGGAAGTCCAGTTGGCCCAAGAGCTATTTCAAAAATCCAGAGGAGGCAGGCAGGCGGAGAGGACTCTTTTATGACGAGCGGTGACGAGGCCTCTCTTGTCAAAGGTTTATTAAATTCTACCGAACCTCGACCCGCTCAAAGACCTTCCCTCGACGTCAGCCTTTCTATTACAGCATCTGGGAACAATGCATGTCGATCAAGGAGTTCTCGTTTTTCATAAAAATGTCTAATGTACTCTCAGCCAGAGGAATTCCTACTTAAAATCCTAATAGTGTAGTGAAAACATCCCACCTAGGACTCTCATGGACATATTCACTATTTAATAATATCTTTATAATCATTGTTTAACGAATAAAAATTAAAAAAAAAAGGAATACAAAAAATGCGATTGCGGCTAAAATTATGCGGAGTTTTGATGGTGCCATAGATGAAACAGTTAATGCCAAGCGTTTCAGACTCAAGTCCCAATAGGAAAAAATATACATTTTTTCTGAATCGGGCAAAAGTCATATTTATGAACATATTAGTATTTAAAATCGAAGAATGCAAGTGTTTGGGATAGCCTTCTTTTGTAGGAAGTATCAGAATAGTTTACTATAAGTGGAAATTAAAACATATTAAATATAGGAAGTATATAATGATGATATTGAACATGAACAATTGATCCTAGGATCTGAATTTTGGTTTTTCAGCCCTGAAGATGTCTGGAACAGGCCAAAACGTTGACAATTAAGAATTAAGGTGTGCGCTAGGGTAGGTCATGAGATCCGTTCAAGTCTCGCAATCCTGACGCTGCGGATTCAAATCCCACGCAGGACAAGCTCTTGTTTATAAATAAAAGCTCTTCCTAAGCCATAGATGTTTAGAATGGGGTGGTTATGTGTAGATAGCCCCTCCCTCCTTGACCCTAAGTGTTAAAAAGGGAGGTTTTTCATATACATCTATTTCTTTATCATCATTTAAAATAACGAAATTTTCAAAATTGGTGAAACAAAATTTAATTTTTTAGCTTCAGTCTGTAAACCGTTAAAAGAGTTTGCTATTAACTAAAATCAAGAGTGATGTGAGGAGGGCGGGGACGGTAAAGAGGATGAAAAAATCGAATAATTCTCAGTATTAAATGAACAATATTAATATAATTATGTGGCTCTCAATACTATGTGAACAATGAAATCTACTAATATTTATGTTCCATAATATTGTATATATCAAAAAGCATATCAAAACAGATATTTAAGAATGCAACCTTGGCAGGATTAATTCCCCCCCTCTCCTCTCTACTATTTCTTTTTTTTTTGTCTTCAGGAAATATCGATAAATAAAAAAAAAAGAAAAGAAGATTATAAATGAGTATTGTGGCCTCAGCAGATTTCATACAAATCATTAAACATATGATTTAGTAAGACTGCAACCATAACCTGCATGAGTGGAGAAGGTAAGACCTCTAGAATCTGGTCTTTCATTTGAAGGGGTCTTCAGATCTTCACCTTACCACTCATTTACTTTTTCTGTTTATGCATTAAACATTATTCTTATCAATTTTCATCTTTAAACATGAGAAATATTTTTATTTAACGCGTATAACGAAAAAAAAAAGAAAAAATATATGATACAAAGTTGAATGAACTTCGTCGAAGCTTGTCAAGAGGCACAGAGGTAGGCATTTGAGCCGGTCTGAGCAGAGTTAGTGGGTAGAAATGTGACGTGGATAGAACATATTCTGTAGGATTAGCTTGTCGTGAGGCTCGACTTGACAGATACGAAGATATTCTTCACTTTTTGAAACGGTCAAAATATCTCTCTCAACCCCATTTTCTGTACATTCATTAAATTATTAGGGGCGCCAGGGTAGCTCATGAGATCCGTTTAGACCTTGTAATCCTGGCGCCGCCGGTTCGAATCCTACCTTGGGCAAGCTTGTACCGATAAATAATAAGTTAGTCCTGAGTCATTGAAGTTTAGAATGGGATGGCAACCTGTAGATAGCCTCTCCTTTCAATACCTTAAGTGATTGAAAGGGAGGCTAACACTTAAAAAAAAAATCATTAAAATCGGATGTTTCCCTAAAAGGGAAAAGTTTATCACGTTAATCTCTTTACTTTTGAAAAATTTCTATGATCCTTCATTGATAAAAAGCAAAAAATTTAGCCGGTACAAAATTGGATATACTCATATATGCATGTTTCTATGCATATATTAGTTCCTTCCTACTCAATTTTCTCTGAAAAAGAACGACTACTTTAATATTCTTTGTCTGCTCAATATTCATTGCGTTGCGACAGTTTTGATTTCTTGTGCTAACATTCATACATACTGTGTTACCAAATGCTGCCTGTTTTTAGATATATTACTGAAGTCAGAGGTTTCGAGTTTAAATTAGTTAGGTTAGTCAATTCAGCGAATATATTGAGTGAAGTATTTCAAGGGATGAAGAAAGTGCACAGTTGATAAAAGAATTTTAAAATGAAACTTTTTCTGCCGATCCCTATGTGGAGGTTATAGCTAATTCGGTCAACACCTTTCAAACAATACGCACATTGAAGCTTTTTGTGAGCTATAAAAATGGGAAAAATTGTAATGGGGCTGAGCTAAGAGCAGCCTTAAGCAGTTTTAATAATATTAGTGGAGGTAAGGATATAATCAAGATAAAATATTTTAAAAAAATAATAAAAATTGCTATAAATAAAAGCGAACAATGTTGCGATTCGCTTGACATCAATGTTGGGATGAAATTATGGACCACGTGTGAAAATGTCCATTTTGTTATGGATGTATTTTTATTATTTGAAAACGCAAATTAACAATTTACAAAACCACGAAGAATGAGAGCCTCAACTGTTATTAAAAGTAAAAAGAAAATAGCACAGAATAGAAGATAGTAATTTTTTTGTTGTTGTTAATAAAGTTAAATTTAATAACTTCATGACTTTTTATTTAACTATATTTGGTAATAGAATATACCAATTTTTGAGCACAAAAAAAAACAACCCCAAAAAACAACCCAACAACCGTGATTTCATTTATAATTAAAATGGGGTAGGGGGATATTGAAAATACATTAAAGTGAAACGTTACAGGTGAAAAATCGCAAATAATATTAATGTTCACTCTGTAGATGGCTGAAGATGGCTTGTGAAGGAATTTCTTTGATGTCAGTTCGTCGGCAGATTGTTTAAACATCCTCATGGCGGTGCTGGTAGGGAGTAATAAGAAAGAGAGCCATCTTCTAATTTCTCCAGCCTTCTTCGCGTCCCCTCCTCACTTCCACCCTTCACCCCCCTTACCAGCGCCAAAATCAACCCCTCCCCCCTAGCCCCCTAGGCCACCCTCCAGGCCGCATTCCTCCCTCTCGCCTTTATATTGAGTTATCTTTCTTCTCCCCCCCCCCTCCCCCCCTCCTCTGGGCGAGACGTGAGGTGATATCTAATCACTTTTTCTGTTTGTTTGCCCCACGATCCTGCAGACATTTATATTGTGCCCTCGGGTCTTAATTAGCACGGATTTATTTTCTCAGAGCAATGGCCGCCAACACCCCATGTCGCGCTCACTGGAATCACAAACCCGCCCTGACTGCAGCTGTCAAGATAATAAAAACAATGTTCCTTTTAAATAATATTTTCCATAATTTAGAAAATTGAATTTTTCTCTTAAATATAAGTATATATATATGCCAAAACGTTGNATATATATATATATATATGAATATAATGATATTAAAATAGTGATTTTTTGTTACTTTAGTATTCGAAGTTTTGTAGAAATTTACTCATTCATGACAAGTCCCATTTCCACCATTGGAAATAAATCTATCTTATTACATTTGCAATTAGGCTGATTTTTTCGTAGTTATTAATCCTTTTACATTTTTCATTTTAAATCATAAAAAAAATGTGTGATCATATCAATACCACAACAATTTTATAGTTGTTTTTAAATAAATATAACTTTAAAATAGGACCTATTTCCCACAAGAAATGCAAGAGAATAGAATTTGAAAAAAAAATCTTACTATCTCAGTTGGGACTCGAACCTGGATCTCCTGCTTTTTGGGCAGTTATGCTAACCATTACGCCACCGAGGCTAGCCGGATAATTTCTTCTACTCACCGCACTTTACTCCGAGTCTAAACGCCGGGTTAGAGTCTTGCTGAAGTAGCATGATTTTTNTAAATAATTATAAACAAGGTGGATTTTTATTCATTAAGCCAGATGTTTATACATATATACAGAACATATTTTTAGCTTCTCAAGAGTAGTAAAGTCCGTAAAGATCTAGTAAAATTATTGAAGAGTCAAGTCAATATAAACTACAAAATATCTGACGAAATAAGTTTTTTTAGATTCTTTTAGCAAAATTTTATAATATAATTTCAGCGAATTGAGTTGCAAAACAATTATTAAATCTTTGAGACTTTTATGTAAAGAAGATATAAAACAGTGTATTTATTAAATCTGGTCTTCTATAATAGTGGAATTTACATAGCATTTTGGGTCAGTTTCTATTCAGTATACAACTACAAAGTTTTGATATATTCAGATATATGCTATGTGGGCTGAATTTTGCGATATTTTCCTAAAATTGAGAATGGAAAGAGCTTCAGGGGGTAAATTGGATATAAGTGCGCCCAGTGGAACTTATGGAAGTCCAGTTGGCCCAAGAGCTATTTCAAAAATCCAGAGGAGGCAGGCAGGCGGAGAGGACTCTTTTATGACGAGCGGTGACGAGGCCTCTCTTGTCAAAGGTTTATTAAATTCTACCGAACCTCGACCCGCTCAAAGACCTTCCCTCGACGTCAGCCTTTCTATTACAGCATCTGGGAACAATGCATGTCGATCAAGGAGTTCTCGTTTTTCATAAAAATGTCTAATGTACTCTCAGCCAGAGGAATTCCTACTTAAAATCCTAATAGTGTAGTGAAAACATCCCACCTAGGACTCTCATGGACATATTCACTATTTAATAATATCTTTATAATCATTGTTTAACGAATAAAAATTAAAAAAAAAAGGAATACAAAAAATGCGATTGCGGCTAAAATTATGCGGAGTTTTGATGGTGCCATAGATGAAACAGTTAATGCCAAGCGTTTCAGACTCAAGTCCCAATAGGAAAAAATATACATTTTTTCTGAATCGGGCAAAAGTCATATTTATGAACATATTAGTATTTAAAATCGAAGAATGCAAGTGTTTGGGATAGCCTTCTTTTGTAGGAAGTATCAGAATAGTTTACTATAAGTGGAAATTAAAACATATTAAATATAGGAAGTATATAATGATGATATTGAACATGAACAATTGATCCTAGGATCTGAATTTTGGTTTTTCAGCCCTGAAGAAGCAATCACATGATGTGCGAAAGCTCGGCAAATAACACCAATTTGACACGGTCCAACCCGGAAGAAGAAACGGTAAATGCTTCCAAATATGTAACAGTAGCAAGGGGGCTCTTGAAAAACATTGCCCACTGTTAAACATAACACAGATAAGGGAGTATCAACTCTGTATTCACCTATTTTTTATTGATATTCAAAAGTGTATTACTTACGATAAGTAGTTTTGAACCAGCAAGAATTATCAAGTCCATATCATTACCTAGGAGTTATCTCTATGTATTAACTCCTTTCCCACTTCCCCATCACCAGAAACTTATCTGGAAATTACTCCAGTAGAAAATATCTAAATAACTTACTAAAGCCACACACACACTCAAAAAAATAAATCGGAAGGAACATCATATTCTATGCTTATTTCTCTATTCAATTTGGTTGCTCAAGACCACTGTTATCTTCATAAATATAAAGATAAATATTATCTATCATTTTTAAAATATAGAAGTATTAAAACATTTTTAAATCAAAGAGTATTATTATATTTACTGAATTAACCGTATTGATCTCTCTTACTGGCTCATTTTATTAAAAAAAGATTCTTTTAAAATTGTGTTTTGAAACAGAAATTCATTTATTGTATTCAGGGTTGCATAATCTGCAATGCAGACATTTTTAAAAAGTAAATAAAATCCTCCCAGATGCAAGAAAAACAGTAAATAAGAACAGGTAGGATTAAGAGTGTAGTAAATAAAAAAAGATAAAAATAAAATGACTACAATTATCTGGGATATTTCTTGCCCTTCATCAGTCAGGAGTGATGAAATTATCTTCGTTCTTATTGGCTATATATAAATGATACACATTAATAAGAAAAAATATTAGAGTATTATGCTGGATGGTTAATGGTCTATAAAATTAAAAATCTTAAAATAAATAGATAATTATAATTATATAAAAAAATATCGTGTAAGGTATTTGGTATAAATTTTTGTTGAAAACTATCATTAACTTAGATAATAATATTAAAGCACAAAAACCCCCCTCCCCCATTCCCTTACCCTATTTAAATTCATAACAAATCACGGTTTTTTTGTTTGTTTTGTGCGCAAAAAATTCAAATACCGTATCTAGTTAAATAAATAAATAAAGAGTCATGAAGTTTTTAATATTAGTTAGAGTCATGAAAAGAATTAAATTTTTTTAACAAAACAAGTTACAATTTTTTATTTTACACTTTTAGAAACAGTTTAGGCTCTCATTCTTCATGGTTTAATTCTTAATTTATGTTCAAGGTAAAAATTGAAAAAATATAGGAATGTCAAAAAGGTTTGAAACATTATGTTTTATTATATATAATATAATGTTATATTACATTTTTTCCAGTATTTAAAATAAATAATAAAGTTCTTTAAGAGTAGCATGATTTTCTTAGAGGAAATTTAAAAAGAATTTATAAAAACTGAAAAAATATAACTGAAAATTATTTCATTGATATGGAAGAAGTTTAATTCCAAATTTATATATATATTTTTGTTAAAATTACATATTTAAAGGAAATTTAGCTTTGGCATCGACACCTTCCCTTCTCATGTGATTGTCATTTAATGTCATTTTTACTTTTAATTGTCATCAATTTACAAAATGTTTTTATTTATCAGAATGAAATAAATAAATAAAGGATACAGAAACAAAAAAGTATCTCAAAAGTTCCTAGTACAGCTCCGAAAGTCGGAGCGGTGTGTTCCTAATACCGCTATTGTCTCGCTGATACGATTCAAATTAAATTCAGACACGTATGGTGGGGGATAGGGGAGGATATATACCCCCGGTGGTGGTGGGGGGTTGGGGAGGGGGAATCAGTTTTTCCCTTCTCGCATTGGAAAAAATACGATATTCATACATGGAAATCCTCTTCTTATTTATGTAAATATACGTTCAATGTACATCCCTTCCTGCAGGAATAAATGTTACATATTCTTCGCGAATAACTTGAAATCCCACACGTGTCCTGTATATTTAAGGAAACAACAAGATATAAAATATCAAAACGAATTGTAAAACTCAATGGACGAAGAGGATATCACTGTAATACAGAAGGTTTTTTTTGCCTCGCCTGCTTGTCCATTACTCCTTTGTAGAATGTAAAGGTTTTTTTTTAATCATGATATAGATTCAGGACTACAAAGGTGTCCTTCTGAATATTTTATATCAACAGAATTTATTTGTTTTTCATCTTATAAAAGGATGTGCTTTCATTAATATTCCTTTGTTAAGATACTTACTTTATAAATTAATTTTTTTTAAGTCGACTGTGGTAAAATTTATATAATGCAGTAATTAAATAATTAATGTAATTTATAAAATAATTTTCGCTATATTTGAGGCTTTCAAGTTAATAAAAAAAATTGTGGTAAAAATGATGAATATAGAAAGTTTAATGTCACTTGTAGCAAACATTTTGGATGTAAAATTTAAATATAATAATTAAAAAGAATTGATCAATGTATAACAAAAAAAAAATCAAATTGACGCATAACAATAGCCTCGTTGAACTTTTTGAAAAAAATTGAAAAATCACAAAACAGCAAGGCTCTATTTTTGATAATCATAGAGGTTTTAATATGATCTTTTTATCTTTTGATATGTTGAAATCATTATTGAACATAAAATTGTTTTAAGTGTTTTAAATTTATTCCAAGGAATCGCGAGGAGGAAGATGATAAATAAGAAAAGTAAATTGTAGATTTTAACCTTCTTGTCCTGTTAACGTTTTTGTCCTGAAACAATTTGGGCAACTTTATAGAAATTTTTAATATTTTAAATCATGATTTAGGGGTGCTTTATTTGACGTCGAGCCTGGCACTACAGGATCGAGTCACGTCATTGGCAGGTTTTATCGAAGAATCGTATAGGGTGTATAGAATAGAGTGGCTACCTGTGGATAGCCTCTCCCTCCATGACCCAAAGAAGAATTGCACAACTGGAGAATTTCAACTTTAGCATTTCATTTCCTCATTTCAGACTAGAATTAAGTATAAATGTTTTAAATGGAGTGCTTTTTGATCGTAGAACTATTATTAGATGTTTTTTATTGGGGTTCGGTCAAGGTAGATTAAAAAAAAATACAAATATAAAAAATGTGTATTTTTTAAATTATCAGCCAACGTTTCAGCTTACATTGTAAACCGTTTTCAGAGCTGTTGAAATTAAATGTCATAAGAATAAAATGTAAATAAAATAACCCCCCCAACCCCAAAAAAATAAAGGATTTACATTCTTATTACATAGAATTGCCATAACTAAATGTAATGTGATATCAAAACTATGAATGTAGTAAAATAAGTGAAAAAAAAAAATACAAAAAATATGATTCACCACACCTATCTATTATAAAGTGAGAGGGGACGTCGTGTCACTAAGATCCCATTTACATGACTGAGAAGCAGGGTTTGAAACTTGTGAGAAATTTTTTTAAAAATGGATAACGTGGGTGGTGGAAGGGTAGGGGGTAAGAGGCGGTAAATACAAAGTGCAAGCGGCCTGCTTCAAAAGGGTCAATAAAAAGAAAAAGGGACGGACATTATTGCGTATAAGTAACTTTTGGAACTGGGAGAAATGTTTGACATGTTTATTTAAGAGAAGGGCTAATGTTAAAAATGTTTGAATAAGTTGAAGAAATTAGTTCTATGTCAGTTCTGTCGTTAACAAGATTGTGTTGTGAGTTAATGTAACGGTTTCAGACAATAAAAGTGCGTTTGTGTTCATAAGCTTCAGAGGAAAGATTAGTTTTGTTATCTTTGATGAATAACATGTTTTGTCTATCTAATTATTTATGTTTAATATTGCGTTAAAACAAATTGTTTTAAAATTTTAACATATCTATTTTTTTTAAAATCCTAAATGTATATATTTTGTCTTACATTACTGCCCATTTTTCTAAATACTCTATCTTGGATACCGGTGAGACTTTGTGCAAAAAAACGGAATTGGCCACTCATAGGGGTATCATGTCCATAATGAATAAATGGGAAGGGGGTAGGGAACGCGATACCGCTCAATCGTAGTGTCTTGTATTTCACCACGGTGGCGAGGAGGGCGGTGCATGGCTTGGGTGGCGGACGGAACAGTTAGGGATGATTAGAGCGAGTTAGCTCCCGGGAAACGAGGCTAACTGTCGCTTAGAGGGAGGTTTGCAGATATGCGACGTCACCACCCACCGAGGGTATGGGGGACAGAGCTACGTGCCCGCCACCCAACGAGGTGCAAGCTCCGTGTGACGTCACATTCGGGACAAAACAAACTTATATACATGCAGAGAAAGTGAAACACTCGAGGCTGCAATAAATATAGTAATTGAGAACAGGTGATAGAAAGAGTGCAGTGAACACACACACACAAAAAAAGAAATACAATGAGTAAAATTTTCGGGGGGAATTCTCGCTTTTCGTCAGTGAGGAGTGAAAAAAGTCTCTCTCAGTCTAGTCCTTACGAGAAATCTCCCCGAAAATTTTTTAAAAAGAATTTATAAAAA
>KZ809394.1:8393-24003 GCA_000696205.2 Oncopeltus fasciatus
CGAGACGTAGTATGGAGCATTTGCAATAACTCTTAGGATTTTGGATTGAAAGGATTGAATACTTTGGATGTTGGAAGGCTTAGCGGCACCCCAGAGTTCTGCACCGTATGTCCAGATCGGTCGTATTAATGTTTTATAGAGAATCAGTTTATTCTCTGTTGTGAGCTGTGAACGCTTGTTTATAAGTCTTTATAAAAGTCCGTAGCGTCTGTTGAGTTCTTGTCGTTTGATTTTTATATGTTGGCTCCAATTAAGTCGTGAGTCAAGGTGGAACCCAAGGTAATGGACTGAATCAAGGAGGGGTATAGGGATATTATTAAATGTGACATTATAGGGAGAATCTTTTCTTAGTTGAAAATTTACCTGTACGCATTTGGACTCATTTATCTTAAATCTCCATTTGCTACACCAGTGCTGAATGGCATCTAGATGGTTTTGTAAGATATTGGAAGCGGTTTTAGGGTCAGGATGGGAAGTGAGGATCGCTTTGTCATCTGCAAAGAGGGCTAAAAGAGTATTAGGATGAGTAGGGATGCCTGCAGTATAAAGGATAAAAGGATAGGTCCAAGCACCTAATGTGATCCTTGCCGGACCCTAAAGAAACGGTTAGAGAAACCTTCCATTTAAGTGTGAAATCACATTTTGAAAGTTTTATTCATGCGTCTAGAACATTCCTTAAGAATCGATATATTAGATAGTTGCATAGGACAAATGAACTTGTTCAAGACAACTGACTTCTGATAATGATGCGAGGGGAAATATTAACCACGTACAGTGAAATATAGTTAATCCGATATTTTAGGAACAAAAATCCGTTTCCTGAATCATAGATAGGATAGAATACAATACACATTTTTGAAGCAGCCCTCTTTAACAGGAAATAACAGAAATTCTGGAGTTAAGAAAAAACTAGACTCAGACTAGATCTCTTACCTTCTGACTTCCGACCTCTAGAACGAATCACAGAGACACCGTCCTTAGCTGCTGCTGCGAATAGAAACTCTGGAGATAAGAAAAAAAGAGCTGGCTTCTGCAGGCGGTTATTGCTGGGAATGTATTTTCTCCAGAATTCCTCGACCAAATTTCATTTAATTTTCCAGCACATAGACTCAGACCTGATCTCTCACCTTCAGACTTCCGTCTTCTGGAACGAACCACAGAGACACCGCCCTTAGCTGCTGCAGCGAATAGAAACTCTGGAGATAAGAAGAAAAAGAGTTGGCTTTTGAAGATTTCCTCAAGTAATTATTGTTGGGAATGAAGATTCTCCAGAATTGCTTAGCCGAATTCCATTTAATGTTCCAGCAAATAGACTCAGACTAGATCTCTCACCTTCTAGAACGAACCACAGAGACACCGTCCTTAGCTGCTGCCGCGAGACTTATTGTGTACATGTATAGAATTTGGCTGTTTGCATTGTTGTTTTCTTGAAATTTTTTGTTGTTTACTAATATTGCTCGTTACTTTTTGTTTTACATGAGAAGTGTAATCGTTATGACTGCAATTTGTTGGTATTTGCTGTTATTGCCGTAATACAAATAAATATAGTGGCTGTTTGGATTCCATTTACAGAGTCCTGCAGTCGGCGTGTCCTGGCAGAGTTACCATGTGTGCTGGTACAACAAGGCACCCTTGTGCCGGTCTCCCACTGCATCCATCACTTTCCATCTGACGGCTCGTAAATAGCCATTAATACCTGTCCCTTTATACCTCATTAGACAGGCTCTAGGACCCCCACGCCTCCCCACTCCTACACGCTCGGCCTCCAACGAGGTAACATATAAATCTGAATTGGAGTGGAAGCTGAGCGTTAGTAATCGATTGCTGACAGGATAGACACTGGATGAACACTGTTGCAGCATTCAGTAAACAGAGTGAAATTTTATAATCAGACTGCAGCTAATATCATGGATACATTGTCCACTGTTAGTTTTCGAAATCGGTTATCTTTAAGAGAAGGATACGGAGACAAAACTGTACAGTAGCAAATGCATGAAGCTGGACTAACAATGATTGTATGTCTACGTTGCTGAAATATAGGCGTAGAAATCAGTTTGGTAATACCTAGTAAAATGGGTGGAGGTCCGGTGTGTCCAAGTGTCAATAAACAATTATCCCTATGGATAATAGGGCTTATTCTATGGCACATTACAAATGATTTGTGGTCCAAGTTGTGAATTTATTGGCCTGGTAAAATGGCTATTTTGTCGAAAAAAATCTACTGGTCATTGTTCAGAAATTCTAAAAAATTTTCTCTTGACCTCCTGTTCTATGGAAATAGAGGTATGTTAATGGCACAGAAGGGGAATTGTATATGGGAAATCTATTGGGTATTATTCAAAATGTCTTAGAAAAAATATTTCTAAAAGGCTTCTTAGATTTCCAATAAAAAATCAAGCAATTCATGTTACGTAATTTTGATTACTGAGAGGGCCCTCATATTTTTTAAATATGGAAAAATTCATTGTAATTTATTTGTTTATGAAAATAACTAAATTTATGATCGTAATAGGCTGACAATTTATATTTTTAATCATTTAATCCAAAAATATTTTTAAGTGAAACTTTTTAAGGATGAAATTTACAAATTTACTTCCCTCATAGACTAGTGCGAGGCGTAATTGTCCCCTCCGCTAAGTAAGATAAATTTCGTCATTTACTCCTCTTTAAAACCATAATAATGAAAAATAGGAAATATGCTGAGAGTACACAGCTTCTGCGTGATTGACTTTTTCAGGAAGAAGTTACTGGATGGGACCTTTATTTACTGAAATATTTATTAAATATTTCACTCTCCCCAGTACAGGAGAAACTAAAATAAAGTTCAGTTCGAAGTTAACGCAAAATTTTAATTAATTAGAAAACATAGTTTTTTTAGTATTTTTATTGTTATTTTTTATTGCATCATAAAGTACATAGGATAGGGTTATTTATGGAATAACACATCGGGCAAATGTGTTTGTCATACAGCCCGTGAAACAATTCAATTACTGCATGAGACATTTCCAGGTCGTGAACTCTCTCGTCTCGGTGATCGGAATTTTTCTTTCTGCTGTCTTTATTTATATATTGCAGCAGACATAATGTTTAGTTTAGAATAATGAAATTCAAGATGGATTTGCTTACAGATAAAAGAAATATTTTTCAAATTTAGGATTTCAAAAGCATTCTCTAAGCTTGTTAAATATCCACCCTTTTAGACAATTAATGAGAGGGAAAAGAATAAAAAAATCTATCAGACCAGCCAGGACTCGAACCTGGATCTCTTGCTTTCCGGGCAGGTATGCTAAACCATTACACCACCGGGACGAGCTAGATAACTTAAATTAAATTCCCAACACACTAGCGAGAGGCTAATCAACGAGAAAGACGAATTATCTTCTTATGCTCGAAGGAGCTGACATTGTCTAGCTATTTGTCGACTCACGTTATTTACTTTGTTTAATTTTTCTTTATAAATACTAATTTGGTTGTGATTTATTATCTCACGTAAATTTTAAACAATTAATGAGAGAGAATAGAATAAAAACATTAATTGTTTAAAATTTACGTGGGATAATAAACCACAACCAAATTAATATTCACCACCCTTTTAGGTCTGACAATGTCAGCAGCTATACAAGGATAGATGATGCGTATTCTAAATTTGATCTTACTAAAGAGAAGTGCCTGCGGGTGTTTAAAACCTTTGTGTTGCCTAAAAAAAAAGGAAGAAAAAAAAAAAAAGCAGAATTCAAACAGCCTATTTGTTTGCCTAGCTGAATGTCATGACTTTATCTCAAACTATGCCAAGATCCCTGGCAATATTTTTCACTTTTAGTTTGCCTTCATTTGTTTCACTAGTTTAACTCTATTTGAGAGTCATTTTTCTTTAGGAACTAACCATATTGAACTAGGATTTGTTCCCAGTACTAGTTGAGAATCCAGTCAAGTTTGATCACACACATACAGAGGGCCATTGTTCACCACAAAATACATTTTAGGCACATTGGCAAAAAACTTAAATAGTTGTTTCAAACTCTACTCCACATTATTCTATTTCCTTGTGTAACTCCTAAAATATTTCTTTTTACTATAAACAAATCCATGTTGAGTTTCTTTACTCTAAATTAAATGACGCAGTTGACACAGCCGGAGCAATGAATTTTCTAAAGGAGATAAACATGTTTAAACATATATGATTTTTTAAAATTTATTCATTTTTTTATTATTTTTTTAAATGTAATAATTTGATTTATTTATGGTGGATGCAGTCGTCCCAAAATTCTTCCCCCTCTAAACTAAATATTATGTCTGCTGCAATATTTTTTGAATGTTTATAAGGAAGATATTTTAAACCATAAATAGAAGGACTCTATTTCTATATTCAATTTATATATGTGTGAGTCTGCGCTAGATGTCAAGTTTGAATAAAATAGTGCTTTGATTGTGTTAAGTTTTTTTCCATGTTGAAGGCGTACTTTTTATAAGAAATCAATGAAAATCAGCAAATATTTGTTTATTGGACTGGATATAAAAGATTGCAGACTTACTATGCGAAATTTAACTAATAGGAGTCGTGTTAACGGAACATTAACTGTTTACTATATCGGTGTAGAACCTTAAATTAGTTGTTTTTCCTTGCGAAAATTGGTATATGCATTAAAATGAAGACCTGGAAATGTGTCTTGTCAATTAATTGAATCCGACAAATGGATTTGAGTGTTTACCTGAAACCTAAATATGGATTAAAAAAAAAAATCTATCATATAGTTGTTACCGAAACTACTTCTAGACCTGGAGTCATCCCATGACGAGATAGGCTCCCCGCTTTCTTGGCTAATCCCTCCTCATCTGAGGAAAGCAAGGAAAAAGAAGGACGAGGGTGAAACCCCACTCCAAGGTGACAGAGACAGCGTAAGCCAGCAGCTAGGGTTGACTGATGGGCTACCGTCTGGCCCTTTGTATGATAATTCGGACCTACCGCAACAAACCCTTCCTTCCCAATCAATCATCAAACACACTGCGGGAGCCAGCCAACATGGACAACCAATAAAATATTGCCTCTTCACCATTAATATGAAGTATTGCACCATTTATATCCAGTACCACATTGAGTAATGCCGGATTGTCTGAATTAACCAAATGGCTATTATTATTGTACTCAACTCTATATGTTTTTGTCCATGATTAATGTCGTAGCTGCGACTCTATGAATTCCTCTCTTACGCTAAACTTTATAGGGAATCATAAAATCATTAGCAACCTTTAGCTAAAATACCTACTGCTATTCATCGACTTTGCAAGTCTTGTCAATGGATATTCAATGTACATTGACCATTAAGCTTATTAGGATCTTTTCACTTGTTACACAAGGCGCAAACCGGCCTATGTTATTTGTATTATTCATAATCCATAGTTAAAAGGTAAATATTCACATATCACGGAGTTTACCTCTAGAAATATGAATTCTGAAAACTGTACTAATAAATACGAATTTAAATTTTTAATAGTATTTTAAATAGATGTTAATTTCATATTCAATTAAAGAACGAATTAAACTTTACGAACTTATAAAATGGTTTAGCTACATCTCATATATTTTTTGTAATAATGTAATTGTAAAACAAAGTGAAATCTGTTTATCCTTTTTTATAAAACTAATTTTAGGATTCCTATCACTCTGCTCGATTTTAGAATTAATTTCCATTTTCATAAAGATGTCAAACACAGTTGCTGAAAGAGGAGAAATTAAATTTATTATAAGGACTTGAGTTCTTATATAAATTCGAAGGGAGCCGAATAGAAAATATATAGATATATCATATATAGCTCTGCTAATGTTTATGATTAATAAATGTATTTATGTGTCACATTATTCAAATTAATTTTCATTTAATCAAAACTTTGAAGAAGCTGTATCGCGGATAAATAATAAATGCTTATCGATTAATAGTCGGTTATAAGGCTATTACCGTTTTTAGATGATAAGACATTATCAGATAATAACCGGTTATCCAAACAAGGTTAAATAACCTAAATCCATTTGCAATTTAAGTTATTTTCATACGATAACGGGTATTTCCATAGTTCCCCATACTAATCAGCATTAGGCATTAGTGAGGTCGTTCTCATGACAAATTTTTTGAAAAGTCTTCGATATTTTCTGCGTTCTTAGATTTGATATGAAAGGCTTATTCATTCATTTAGGCTAGATCATTTTATTGTGCTCATTACAGCTGTGAAAAATGTATGTTTTTTCTTCTTCTTAATTTGTATATTATAAAATATATTTAATAATTTAAATTCATTTTACAAAATTAATTTTGAGTACTAATCAAACGAGGAAAAAAGGGCTTTAGAGAGAGACAAAAATTTACCATAATACCAATATCTTCGTTTTAATTTCATTTACGAAAATGTTTATAGAATTTAATTGTTTACAATGTAATTTTTTTAACGTTTATATTCTATTATATTTCTTCTTATTAATAACACTTGCCTGTCAGTCTATAGCAAACTTTAGTGCNTCAGTGGATTATAAAAATGTTAGGACATATACTATTGCTAATATCAAATTTTGCAATAGTTGGTTTGCTAACATTTTCTAAAGCCCCTTAAAGGATTCCAATAAGTGCAAGAAAACAGAAAGGCAAAGACTAAATAAATTACCGGATACAAAATAACCGATCATCAAAAAGATTAATAATCCTTAGCATTGTTTGAATAACAATAAACACAGAAAATTATAATTAATTATAAGTGAAAAATACACAATATGATTCTTTATCAAGTCTCTTATTATTTTTATCTATCTTTTTAAAATTATGGTTCTCATTCTTCTACAGTCTAGTCATACACACACGCACACGCACACACACACACACGCACGCACGCACGCACGCGCGCACACACACACACACACAAACAAACAAACACGCGCACGCACGCACGCACGCGCGCGCGCACACACACACACACACACACACACACACACACACACACACACACACATCTGTAACCCCAGTGTGTAACAAAAGGGGTTCTGAAACAGATGACTTCATACGCTCCCTTATGCAGACTATTGTACATAAGGGCTGGTAACATTTAAGTTAAACTTTAAGTTCAATATAGTATGTTATAAATGTATTTAACTATAATTTTTAAAAATTATGTTAGTAATGCAGTACTATATGTATGTTATAGATATATATATACACACACACACAAATCCATATTTAATGAAAAAATATGGGTAAAGTTTTCGAAGATTCTGCGTGTCGGACATTTAGTTCAAGAAAGATTCGGGTTTAAAAGAGATTTGTATGGGAAGTTGTGTGAACGATTCGGGATCCAAAGCAGAGCCGTTCATACAGTGGCAATTCTCACTGAAGTACGCCTCTATATCTCTTCCCCTATACCATTCTTTGAGGCACCCTCTACTTGCTTGTTTGGAACCGCAGTTCCCTCGACTCTCGACGTTCATTTTATTCTAACCTGTACAGCCGTGAAAGTTGAATTTCCTAATATCTCTAGATATTTTGCCAAGATCCCTGAGGCCGCGAGCCGAGCCTGTAATTAAAGAACGCTAAAAACATGACATGCGAATCAAAATTCCCCCCATAAATCTTTCATAATTTGCTTTTACAGGAGAGCTCCGAGCTGTTTGAGGAAGTTTAGTGTGGCCTGTCCTTATCTCCATCAGCCACGTGTAGATAATATAACCTGCCATGATCAGCCTCCAACATGTAGGTTAGACCGATCTAAGAGATAACTGGCATTTGTTAACACTTTCTTACGCTAATCAGCTTACCTGTTAATTTTAAATTCGCAATATTATTCTTAACACTAATTAGGGGTTAAACCTAATAAATAAATATAAAAAAAAAACAGAAGAAAAACACTTTCCGGCAATGTTTAGGTCACATAAATCTTAAATAAATTTGGCCAAGTTGTCTGTGCGGCCAATATTCCCTTGTTCCTCTTCATCAGAAGTAAATGGAAGTATAACAGTACAGTAAAATATATTATTATTTAAACAAAAATAATAATAATTATAATAATAATTATATTATTATTTAATTCAATTGAAAGTAAATTATAACTCTTCAACCCCAGATTGTTTTACATTTATATTGCCTAAAGTATGATAATGCCTTAAATATGGGAAGAGAAAAAACTATTTTTAAGAAATAGTTAAAAAGTTATGTCCATTTATTATCCATTTTTAACGAGTGGAAGAATGGTAATACCGCGAAAATTAGAGATTTTCTTTACACACACTTTTAGAGATATTTGTTAATAGAAATTATAAAGTAAATGTTAAATTTTTTTTAAATGTATTTTTCTTTGAATAAGAGCTAAGGTACAGGTAGCATTGGATTTTCCTCGTAGCAGATTTCCCACAAGAAAACCAAGATATTAAAAATTTAATTGAAAATAAATGATTGAGGGCTTTATCATCTAAATAACTTTCAACATTACATTTGCAAAAGTTTTCACAGTTTTTTTTATGTCTTCAAGGTAAGCACAGCATTTTTATTCATGACAAAAATGCCTATTTCAGCGTCTGTGTTTGTTTTTGAGGCACTGGGAAATTTTTTACAATTTTCGTAAAATTATAATATATTTATTTGTTCTTTATATTTAATGTATTGACCGGTGTAAAGTGCTTCTTCCTTATCTTTGTAGAGGATATTGAGCATTTGAGATCTATTTTCATTTGAAATATAAGTATGGGCATTTGGAAGAGATTCAGGAGGACTAAGTCTTTAAATGGAGGAAAATCGTTTCGAATAATAAACGTTGTTTTGAAGTTTTCCTTCTAGATGAGGACATTGGGGAGTTAGGAGTCTAACCTAAAGTTAATATGGTATTTCTGGATAATATATATTCTTCCGTTAAAAAGACTCAAAACATTATTTCTGAACTACCCTCATTTTATGTTTTTAGGTGATGCTTATACGAGGGATTCGATGCAGTTCTTCGTGGTATTTTGTGTTTATAAAAAAGTAAAATATTTGGCTTCAAAGACTGATATTAGTTGTGATATGTAATACCACGTTAAATTTTGTACAAGAAATACAAAGGGAGCCAGAAAAAAATATCTTACTACCTCAGCCGGGACTCGAACCCGGGTCTCCTGCCTTCCGGGCAAGTATTCTGACCATTACACCACCGAGGCAGGCCAGATAATCTTTCCAACTCCCCGCACTTTACTTCGAGTCTAAAACCTCCAAGTAAGACGAATATTATTGTTGTTATCTCGTTTTTTCAGATATTTCTTTTTTAAATAATATTAGTTATGGTATGTAATCCCACGTTAAATTATAATTATTAGAGTCCCTGCTTAGGTAGTAAGATTTTTTTTTTTTCTGGCTCCCTTTGCATTTCTTGTATAACATATTTAGTTTGTTGTAAATTTACTATAGGTTCTTGAATTCTGAGGAAGTCCTTTGTTACATAGATATTCTGAATCACCCTTATCAGTGTTAGATTTGTTATGTTTTCATTGTTACTATAAATTTAACCAGCACATTACAAGATGCAAAAATATGTAGAATGTAATTACTTTATTTAAATTTTTTTGTTAGAATTAATAATAATACAATTAATATAAACATTAAAAAATTTGTCGCGACCTGATGCGTTTAAAAAACAACCATCAAATTCACTTTGTTGGGCATTCAATTTTCAACTTTCTAATGATTATCATTTAGAATGTAATATAATTATAACTGCCGTTGATTGGCTGTAATCCTTTATCTATCAAATTCTGGGCGTCTGTTTCTCTAACTGCGTGGTTTGATGTCGGACAACCGTCATATTGTATATCCAGGATCAATTACAAGTCAAATTTCTGAAGCCTAACAGTTTTTTTTAAATATTTATCTCTTCAGTTAAAAGTATTCTTATGGCGTTTGCTATCCTTAAAAGAAAGTGTTTCGTGTTACGCCTAGTGAAGCAGATAAACTATCCCATCTTAATTTAGTTTAACCGTATAATCTGACTTAAATACAAAGGAAAATTGTACAAAAATTTTAAACAGTTAATGAGAGGGAATAGAATAAAAAATCTAACTGTCCTGGCCAGGAATCGAACCTGGATCTCCTGCTATCCGGGCCGGTGCACTTGCCAATTGTGCTACCAGGACGCGCCAGGTATCTCATTCAATTCCCTCTACATTGGCGAGAGCCTAACCTACGAGAAAGACAAGAACTTCGTNCTTCGTGGAAATATTAATTGTATATGTATAAAATAATTTTTTTTTCTAGAATTAAATTACTTACTTTCAATAGAATAAAAAATGAGACTCCTGTTCCAATCCTTATAACAAATAATTTCTTTTAATGTACTCTATTTACTTTTAATTTATTTTTATTTAGAATTGTCAATGTTTTGACAGTGACTTCTGTAGGTTTTTTTTGTTTAAATTATGTTAACAAATCATTTACAAAAAATATTTTAATTGTAACTTAAATCTCACTGAATCTTTAATAACTATCCTGCTAGACAGGAACATAGAATTTGGCCAAAATTCCGGTAAATTTAAATAGAAATGTTGTATTGCTTTTTGGAATAAGATTGACACTTTTTACCTTTTAAACAATATATATGAATGGGCCTCATTTTTAGCATTTTCTATGTAGAGCTGCTGAACAGCATCGACATTAATTGCTTGGTTTCTTCGAAACAAATCCGCTAAAAATCACATTTTTAAATACGTAGTCCCGCCATCTTGATCGCATGAACAGCAGCTTCTGTAAGAGAACTAATGTTGCCTTACGCATGCTCATAAGTGACTGTATCAGTTTTATTCCTAGGGGGCCAGTCGCAACTCTGACATTAAGAGTAGGGCCAATTACTGCTTCCCAACTCGCTGGCTTGCATTGTCAATGCGCTAACGAGAGAAGTCCGCTTATGACGTCAGAAACGGCCGTCCATAAAGATTGGCTCCTTTATCTGTATTACCTTTGTGCTCTCCGCCGCCTCCATATCTCACTGCCGCAAGTGCTACCAACCTCTGCCAATTACAACCAGCTACGGCTCTCCGTACCTTCGCCATACCGACTCAAGTATTTATCGTTTCTGCTACTGCAGGCCAGGCGCAGCCATGCATAGGAAACCGCTCATAAATGTCCGTCAGAGACTTGTGCTTGTTAAAAGTTATGTTATTAAATAATAATAATTTTTTTTTTTTTTTATGAATTCCATTAGAAGCAATGCGACTATTAAGGTTGTTCTCATGACAGATTTTTGATAATTTATCTGATTGACATACACGCACGCACACACCAATTTATATATATATACCAAAGAAAGGTTTTAGTTAGCAAAATTTCGCATATATCTTTAAAACTCCTAAGGAAAGGCTGAGTTATTCGGTGAAATCGGTCGAAATGTCGGAGGGGGATTTAAGAGGGGAACAAAATTTGAAACTTCAGTATCTTCATTATTGTTCTTAGGGATATGAAAACTAAATTAGAATATGTAGATATGAAATGGAATTGCTTAACATTTTCATTGTATAACATTTAAAAGAAAGATATGTTATTGATGATATTTCAGAATATGAACTGGTAGCAACCACCACTTGAAGGCAGGCCTAGATGAATCTAATGTCTGTTTCTGAGTAAACATTTCCTGTTCTTAAATAAGGAAGCAGGTGGCCCCCTTCTATTGGCCCCTTCCCGTACAGGTCTTTAACATTATTGTACAATTTTCAAAACTAAAATTGGAAATTTCAAGAAAAATTAATACACCACCTCGGAAACTTTCAGCTTGAATTATTTTTTTTATATTTAAAAAAAATTTTTTTCTTGCTTGGCTGGAAGATTTATTCAAATACTTTTGGTATAGCTGTGGTCGGGACTTGTTTATTAAAGAACGCCTAAATTCGAATCTCGTGAGTACTCAAATACACACAGAAAATTCACATTCACTTATGCATCGTGGCTGGAGAACGAATCAGCTGGAACTCAATCGTTTTTACTATCGTGTAGTTATCACTCTAATCTATCCTTATCTATCTGTAAGGTTTGTCCACAGAGAGGTGACACTATTCAGGCCATTTCCTAGCTCCTGGTTCTTATGGTTATATACTATCTGTGACTCAATTTATCACTACATTTCTGTATGTGTGTTCCCGTCATAAAAGTTCCGCCTACCAAAGAACAGTGAATGAGGAATTTCCTTTATTTGATTATTCAAATGTATTCATTTCCTTAGTCGTCAACTAAGAATTATAGATATGTAAGACAACAAAAAACTATGAGTCTCATCTATTTTCTTCTCTTATTAAAATTTGTTTCCTTGCTTTCTGTATTATATCCTCAATTTAGCGTGGTCCTCTGATCTAGAATTTTTCTTACTTTATTTTATTTTTTGTATTTCAACTACTAATCATGTATGCTTTAACTTCGAAAGGCTTAGGTTCTCTGTTTTTTTAATATATCAAGAAACGGAATGAAGGGAAAAACAAAAAAAAAAATGAATTTAGACAAGAAAAGGTTAAAGGTCACTCTTGTTGTAAGGGCTTCAGGGAATCTCCATCCACAAAACATAATTTGTATAAATTACAAATTCAATTAAAATTTATAAAATATTTACCATATATTTAAAATATCAAATTAAAGATAATTTTGTTCATTATTGCTATATTTACACAATTTTTCGAGTAATTAAACCGCTTAAGAAACTTCAGTGTAAATATTCAGGAAGTACCTTAAGAAAAGGTATGCTGGACCATTTTGGTAGTGGTATAATCTCGTTTGTACGACCAAAATTCCCTTGTTCCTCTTCACTATAAATGAATGGAAGTATAATAGTACCGTAAAAAGAGTATATTGTAACCCCTCAAACCCAGACTGTTTCACAATTACATTGCAATTTTATCATTAATGTCTTAATTATGGGAATAAGAAAAACTATTTTTTAAGAAATTGTTAAAAAGTTATTCCAAACAATTCTAAATCTATCTAGTTTCATTTTTAATACATCGATATGATATATATATTTTGTGTTCCATATAGGCGCAAAATTTAAAATTGGGAGAAATTGAAGAGGAAGAAATCGATAACAGACAAATGGAGTGTGGAACTCGGTCCACCACGTTCGTTTGGATTATTTTTCCAAAACAACCTGCGGGAAATCTCAGTTTATGTGTGCTCTCGTGTGACGCCTCCCTCCCAGTGCCATAGTTACAAGACACTGCTGATGGAGCAGACTTCCAGCAGGAATGTGGTCGCTTCCTGTCGAAAATCGAATTCCAAGCCCTGCAACGGCTGTGTATTTATCTCGAGGGCGTGATTTGAAAGAAGAACAAGGCAGAGTTTTCTCAGATCACTTATAAACGGTATGTCCTCTTAAAATGGCGGGGATTTTACGATTGAAAGTCACAAAACCCCTCGAGCCAGCGATTATACTCCTGCACTTATATAAATCTCATACTGGAACGGTGCAACTCATTTTAATTCTCTCAAGGCGATTGGCTCAGCTGGTTCTAGTAATTGGGTTGAGTTTAAAAATATTCACTTTGGCTACAAAGGCAGCAGTCTCTTGGGGGAGGTTGGTAGACCTGTTCCTGAGTGGGAAAACGATTATCGCTGTCTATGCAAATTTAAACAAATGGCTGACTGCTCGTCATCAGTTTTATCACTCTCATCAGAGCCATCAGATGGGTGTTTCTGTCCTGTTGGTTATCTTTTCTGTTAGCGCTAATCTTATGGCGGGGGAGGCTGAGTAAAACTTATCCAGGACTCTCAAATTAGAGAGTTTCCTAAGACTTCCTACTGCTTTAGATGTTTAGCGTTAGCGAAGCCAGTGAAAGAACTCAAACGACACAGAGAAGGTTTCTATCTATTTATTTATATAATATCAAATTTTAATAAATATTTACTAATGAATTCATTATTGAAATTAATTATAACTCATAATTTATCGAAAGAATGTCACACGAAGAAATATACAATCTAGAGATCAAAGTTGCGATATTAAATTATTTTCTTGTTTAACTTTTATGTATGTCACATATGATTAGATTTGGATATCGTGAAAATTTTTTTTTTAAATTTATTTAAACACTTTATTTAGAAATTACATCCTGCACAGCGTGCATCTTGCAATGTGCTCTCAAAGTATATAATAAATATGTACTAATATAATAATAATGTACAATATGAATTAATATTAAAAAATATATACATAAACAACTTTAAAAAAAAATTAATAAAAAAAGACAACTTTAAAAAAAAAATACTGATTAAAAAAAAATTTAAATTAGCGTGTATTTCGCTTGATGGAAAAGCTGCCCAATGGCAGTACTCCTAAATCACAATTTACAATTGTTTGTTTTATTATTTTTAAAATTATTATTAGGAAGTGTTGGCAATGAGAAGGTCACGCGGCCATTTCCTATTCAGGCAGCGTGGTGAGTTATTAGGATGGGTAATACTTGATGTATGAGTTTGGGCCAAAGGATTGGGATGGAATTTATTGGGCCAAAGGTCAGAGTGGAATTTATTAAAACGGGTTGTGATAACTTATTTTATAAACGGGATTTCAAAGTCATTGTGGAGTAAAGAGTTGGCAACGTTATAGGGTGCATCAACTAGACTTCTTAGGATTTTGTATTGGAAGGACTGTATTCTTTGGATGTTGGATGGTTTAGCAGTTCCCCACAGTTCGACTCCATAAGTCCAAACAGGTCTCAACAGTGTCTTGTAAAGAGTTAGTTTGTTAGTCACAGTTAAGTTGACTTGCGGTTTAGCAGCTTGTAAAGTTGTCCATATCGCCTATTTAGTTCCTGTCTTTTAAATTTTTGTGTGTGTGTTCCATGTTAGTCGGGAGTCAATATGAAAGCCCAGATATCTGACACTGGCAATATCATTAAAGTGAATTCTGCTAGGTTGTTTCTTACTTAGTGTGAACGTAACATGACAACATTTGCCTTCGTTGACCTTAATGTGCCACTGCTGGCACCATCGCTGTATGTCCATGAAATGTCGTTGGAGATTTCTCCTGGCAGTATGTGAGTCAACATCGGAAGAAAGGATTGCTTGGTCATCAGCAAAGGTTGCTAGGAGTGTGTTAGGACGTGACGGGACAGTTTACAGGATGTAAAGGATGGGCCCGAGCACATTACCTTGTGAAACTCCCGCCTCCACTTGGTTATATTCGGAGTAATCTAAACCTTGTCAGACCCTGAAGAATCGATCGGTTAGGTAGGAGCGAGGGATAAGGTAAAGGGTGCTTGGGAGGATGAATTTTAATTTGAACAACAGCCCGCGATGCCAGACCCTGTCAGATGCAAAGTGAAAAATAGATACAAAATAAAATTTAATACATATAATGTTCTTTTTTTTTAATTTATGTCCTATTATATTTATTTGTATTAGAATGGCAATGATATTTGAGACTGAACTTAGGTTGTGTGCATCCGTCAATTCTCCCGTCAGCCCTGGAGTCAGTTTCAACGACACTAACTTCATTGTTCTCAGTGGCTCATTAAATCAAATTTGACATTTAATCTTATTTAATCCATCTTTCATGGAAGCAATGACAATCTGTTTCGTTTTTATAGCTCCAAATAATAAGCTTTTCTACAACTTCTGAAATAATATTAATATATATA
>KZ809394.1:24054-43217 GCA_000696205.2 Oncopeltus fasciatus
TATATATATATACACTAAAGCTTGCTCTAGACTGACCGGCAAGCTAGAGTGAGGGAAGTTCTCACTCTTCGTAGTTACATTCGCAAATATTTTTCTTAATATTCATTTTTAGAAAATCAAATTTATGATATCATCTAAACCTCCTCTCTCCTTTATCCGATTTCAAACAATAATAAGTGGTTTCAAGGGCTTGCAATAATAAGCCGAATTTAGTTTCTTTATTCTAAATTATACAGGCACTGCACAACACTCGAAACTTTATTCTTAAACATTTATCTTAATTAGCAGTTTGTCTTTGAAATATTGTATAATATAAATATTTTAAAACTAAATTATAAATTAAAATGCATAATGTGAGCTCTTCGTGAAATTAATCTCCTCACACCTGTTTGTTGCAGTTTAATGCAAAATTGTTGGAACTATGAGAAGAAAAGTGAGTAGCTGCTTCTTTATCACTGTGACTCGCCTGTCACAGCTCTACCGAACTAGGACAAGACTAATGTCACAGCTACTTTTGGGACATGTTCTTTGGGTCATAGCCGGGACGGCTACTATTATTCAGTAACATATACAGAGACGGGTACTGCATACTGTTTTCAGCGCATTCTATTTGTACACGAGGTGTACTGCGGACGTCTGTAATCATTTGTAGTGAATCACTGGGTGTATAACTTGTATAATGTCTAAATGTTATATGTCGACATAACAACTTTAGGAAATCCTAGCAAAAATAATGCTTGTTCTTAAATGATTTATGCTCAATTATGTTTTCTCACTTCTTAAGCTGCAATATCTAAGAAGCCAATATGGCAGGAACTGATGTATACCGAATTCAGGTGAATTGTGAAACCTTTCGTTACCCTCCTTGGAAGGCTTCCGACGGAATGCGAAGATAGCTCGCCCCAAGCTTTGGAAGCAGTGCGGAGTTGATTTGTTAGAAGGAACAGGAGCAGGCCGGCATTGCTAGAGGGGGGGGGGGGAGAGCGATCTTTATAAATCACTATGGCAATCTCCATTCCATGGAGTTCGTTAGCCAACCTAACCTATGCATTGGAGTAACTCTTCTTTTTAGAGGAGCGGGGGCTACAGCCAGGAGCCAAACACCGATACCCCATCTATCATGAATACAGCCAACAGGCTGTGGTACTCGTAAAAGGAATCACCCTATCATACGCGCACAAGAAAGGTAATTTATACATTTCCTCAGTTTTGTGTGACTCCAGGCAGCTATCATGTACTGACTCACATACGTTGTCTATGTTGCGTAGTGTCGCTGACGTATATTATTTCCAAGCTAGCTCAGAGGTAGGAGTAGTCCAAACAAGGAGATACAACACACAGGAGGTTAGTATACACAAGTCGCTCAACTTCAGAGCTCCTATACAAACAACTTTTTGCTTTTAACAGTTAAATGCCAAATTGTATTAAAAAAAAACTGAAAACAGTTGCCTGTAGAGCTTTGACACACACACACATCACATCCACAAATTTTGTTATGGACTGCGGGTCAATAATAATTAAAAACAAAGTTAATGTAAAGTTACCTACTAATTGCAACTATTAATTGAACCTACCTCCCTTACTAACTAATAAATAAATTAATAGAAAATATAAATTACTTACAGCTAATTAACAAATATATACAAATTAATTAAATCTGCTTACTAACAAAGAGGCCCCAGAACTTTTGTTGAATTGTATCCATTTACTAATTACTGTCATTTAACATTTCACTGTCACCTGTACTGTAAAAGGCTACGACCAGCCCGACGCTCTAATACATTCGATTTGATACGGAATCTGACACTGAGTAACTCTGACAAGACTAACTCGAGGGTTTGTGGCGTACCGATTTTATAACTGCTTGGAAGGGTCGAGGAAGGCCTAGAAGAATCTTACAGCTATTTCTCCGTAACCCTAATTTCCTCTTCTGAAAAAAAAGGAAATAGGTGGCACCCTTCAACTCACCCTTCCCGTACAGGTCCTGGTCCTCTTGTTACACGCTTTAATCTTGAAAAAAATTAATATATATATATATATATCAGTGACTAGTAGGTAGGATCTGAGACAATTTTGAACAGATATCGTGCGTAGAAATATTTGAAAGGAATAAACCATGAACGCAGAAGCCCGCCACGCAGGAGCTGCGCGTTCTAAGTAGATTTCCCAAGCCGCAAGGAACAGTGTATGCAAAAGATATGTAAACTAAAGTTAATTCTAGAATGGCCGGAAAGATAGTAGTGGGGGAAGCGGTCACACATCACAGCTACATTTGTACATATCTTCCCTAATATGTGTTTTGAGCAAAAACGGTATAGAAAACAAACATTAGAAAATTAAATGTTACATCTGTTTTTACAGGTATGGAAGTAGGGGAAATGCAGTATAGAGGTTCTTACGGAGTGAGGGGTGGGGTTTACAAGTGGAGGGGACTCTCAGTCTCAAGTATTATTCGTGTGCAGTTTCGGTGAGGTAATTTTCGCTAATGGATTTTTATAATTTTAAATAATGATAACTGTATTTTTTTTTAGGTCTGGGGAAAAATCAATTATTTTTTTTCGTAAGCTAATGGTGCTATCGATACATTTAAGGCAGCCATTAGATAATTAATGTGATTTTGTTTGTATTTATTTTAATTTTAATTACACCAATCTTACTAGCAAATATATTGCAGCAGTAACAAAAAAAAAATTCATTTTTTAACAAGATAAACGGAGTTGGTTGCATGTTGCTGGCCTTGTGACATTTCAGATCCTGTTTCAAATAAGTGATTCTATTCGATCAAATTATTGATAAAGAAAATACCTGTTTTCTTCAAAAAGTACATTTTTATTTATCGTTCATGTTTAATTTAAGCCATTTAACGGTTGTTAACAGAATTTCAATGCCACGAGAAGAGATAAATATAAAAGCTGTTAATTCATGAAATGTCGTTGGAGATTTCTCCTGGCAGTATGTGAGTCAACATCGGAAGAAAGGATTGCTTGGTCATCAGCAAAGGTTGCTAGGAGTGTGTTAGGATGGGAGGGTATATCGGCAGTATACAGGATGTAAAGGATGGGCCCGAGCACACTACCTTGTGGAACTCCCGCCTCCACTTGGTAATATTCGGAGTAATCTAATCCTTGTCGGACCCTGAAGAATCGATCGGTTAGGTAGGAGCGAAGGATAAGGTAAAGGGTGCTTGGGAGGATGGATTTTAATTTGAACAACAGTCCGCGATGCCAGACCCTGTCAAATGCTTGCGACACATCGAGGAAGGCACCAATGCAGTACTGCTTATTCTCGANTACACCCTAGCAAGCGGAATTATATATACTAATTGACTAGCTAATTGACATTGCATTCCATAAATTAAAAATTAGATTAGTTTAAAAGTTAACATATAAGAAAGCATAGACACTTACAAGTTCTCCAAAAGCTGGTGATGCACCAAATGAGATCACTGAATTATCAGCAGCGATTACGACAGATGTTGTACCTGCCCCAAGAGAACGAATAGTCCACCCAGAGAGGTCTTGGATAGGTTTAGGGTACATATTCACTTCTCCCGTATTTTTGGTTTTTCCAAAAAGATATGCCATTTCTACATTAAAAAAAAATTATTAAAAATTTATAAAATTATTTATGCAGGTTATTTTTTTTTCTAGAATAAAAAATAAACTATATTAATCTAACTAAAAAATCAAAACCTTTACTTTCTGTTTTCTCGAAATTTGATATTTTAGATTTCAAGACAGAAGAAAAAGAAGAAAAAAATGCTCACTAAATTTCTTGAGAACAACTAAAAATTTGAACACAATTTTGAGAACAACCAGCTGATTTGAAATCGATGAAATTTTGGATAGAGATTCTATCCATATTTATGATGTGGATAATTTTCAACAAACAAGGTTCATTAAACCTAAGGGTTATATGTGTATATATATAAATAAATATAAATAACGCTATGGAGAACAAGGAAAAAATATGTTTAATAAATGGAAAGCCCTTCACCCGCTTCAAGCTCTTCCAGAGTTAACTCATATTTCACCCTAATCTATGTGCTAAATCCCTATCGTCGGACTCCAATCCTTTCAGAATTCCACGGCGACTAAAACGGAGACGGTCTCGTGACTTCCTGGACCTTAATGCCTAGACTTATTAAGAGTGGGTCAATGAGCCCTTTCTCTCTGCACAGTAATGTTAATTTATTTATTTTTTATATGTTTATTCATTTATATTTATTTTTTATTATTTTGTACATTTAGTTTTTATTGTATATATCTTCACTGTCATCAAAATGCAAGATGTTTACTAACAGACAGTAATAAAAAAAGATCTATAAATTAAAAATAAATAAATAAATAGAAAGGAACCTTCTAAGATTATTATATTATTATTAATTACGATATGCCCAACGCTAGAGAACCTAGGGTAGGCTGCATACAGATCCTGAAAAAGAATTTTACAATGGCACCTTTTCGGTTATGATTGTAAGAATAATAATTAATTAATATTTACACATAATTAATAATCCGTAGGCCAACACGACCCTTCAAAGCATTTAATTCTATATTTTCAGTCCTATATAGATTATGAACATATCTTTTTAGACAATTACCCGTAATATACTAGTTCATTTACAAGGATAAAATAAATAAAATTGTCCATTAGTGATGGAGTAACCTTAGCTTTATGAATATATGATTACAGAATCTCATTGGACTGGATCTCAAGATTGTTAATCTATGGCAAGGAAATGAGGAATAGATTTCTCCCCACCTGGAAGTAAATACCACTTCAAGAACGGATAATAGAGCAATAGATCAAGTAGAAAAGGTTAAAGGTCACTCTTGTTGTAAGGGCTTCAGGGAATTGTCTCCCTTACTTAAATTGTGCGTGGGGTTGATGAATTTCTTTTTCTGAAGAGACACAATGGTATATTTGTAATGCATAGAGGAACGAAGGTATCATAAATATATTAAGTTAAATTAAAAAAATTGTATACACATAAAAAAAAATGTATAACTTGTAAAGTTATATCTTTTCGTATTTAGCAAAATAATTTTGCTTATATTAAGAACAGAGGGATTTAATATATGTACCTCTGTGGTGATATATCTATGAAGTTTAAAATAAAAGATGGAAGAGCAGGTCTCTCGAGGCTGGCCAAAATTTTATTGTGAGAATTATTTTATTCGTCTAATAAAAGTCTATTAATTTGGAGATATTTGGTTGAACGTCGAACTTTATGAAGAGGGATGATCGGGGATTCGGTCTTGGAATTTGAAGAAATAAAAACTATGAAAAGAAAAAAAGGTGTTATTATTCTGAACCTAAATTTATTATTATGGACCTAAATTTCAGGTCTTCTTCAGATCTATGGGGGTGATGGAGGAAGAGAGTCCCATGACTATACAAACAAGGTTTAGTTATTCTAGGGCAGGGGACTCAACCCATCGCTCTGAAGGAGGACTGAAATTTAGGCCGAAAAGTATATATATGTGTGTGTGTGTGTGTGTGTGTGTGTGTGTGTGTGTGTGGGTGTGTGAAAAGGAGGGAGAAAGAGTTTAGTGAGAACACAAAAAAAAAAAAAAATTACAATCAGAAAAATTTTCGGGTAGACTTCCTGCCCTTCGTGGAAATATTAATTGTATATGTATAAAATAATTTTTTTTTCTAGAATTAAATTACTTACTTTCAATAGAATAAAAAATGAGACTCCTGTTCCAATCCTTATAACAAATAATTTCTTTTAATGTACTCTATTTACTTTTAATTTATTTTTATTTAGAATTGTCAATGTTTTGACAGTGACTTCTGTAGGTTTTTTTTGTTTAAATTATGTTAACAAATCATTTACAAAAAATATTTTAATTGTAACTTAAATCTCACTGAATCTTTAATAACTATCCTGCTAGACAGGAACATAGAATTTGGCCAAAATTCCGGTAAATTTAAATAGAAATGTTGTATTGCTTTTTGGAATAAGATTGACACTTTTTACCTTTTAAACAATATATATGAATGGGCCTCATTTTTAGCATTTTCTATGTAGAGCTGCTGAACAGCATCGACATTAATTGCTTGGTTTCTTCGAAACAAATCCGCTAAAAATCACATTTTTAAATACGTAGTCCCGCCATCTTGATCGCATGAACAGCAGCTTCTGTAAGAGAACTAATGTTGCCTTACGCATGCTCATAAGTGACTGTATCAGTTTTATTCCTAGGGGGCCAGTCGCAACTCTGACATTAAGAGTAGGGCCAATTACTGCTTCCCAACTCGCTGGCTTGCATTGTCAATGCGCTAACGAGAGAAGTCCGCTTATGACGTCAGAAACGGCCGTCCATAAAGATTGGCTCCTTTATCTGTATTACCTTTGTGCTCTCCGCCGCCTCCATATCTCACTGCCGCAAGTGCTACCAACCTCTGCCAATTACAACCAGCTACGGCTCTCCGTACCTTCGCCATACCGACTCAAGTATTTATCGTTTCTGCTACTGCAGGCCAGGCGCAGCCATGCATAGGAAACCGCTCATAAATGTCCGTCAGAGACTTGTGCTTGTTAAAAGTTATGTTATTAAATAATAATAATTTTTTTTTTTTTTTATGAATTCCATTAGAAGCAATGCGACTATTAAGGTTGTTCTCATGACAGATTTTTGATAATTTATCTGATTGACATACACGCACGCACACACCAATTTATATATATATACCAAAGAAAGGTTTTAGTTAGCAAAATTTCGCATATATCTTTAAAACTCCTAAGGAAAGGCTGAGTTATTCGGTGAAATCGGTCGAAATGTCGGAGGGGGATTTAAGAGGGGAACAAAATTTGAAACTTCAGTATCTTCATTATTGTTCTTAGGGATATGAAAACTAAATTAGAATATGTAGATATGAAATGGAATTGCTTAACATTTTCATTGTATAACATTTAAAAGAAAGATATGTTATTGATGATATTTCAGAATATGAACTGGTAGCAACCACCACTTGAAGGCAGGCCTAGATGAATCTAATGTCTGTTTCTGAGTAAACATTTCCTGTTCTTAAATAAGGAAGCAGGTGGCCCCCTTCTATTGGCCCCTTCCCGTACAGGTCTTTAACATTATTGTACAATTTTCAAAACTAAAATTGGAAATTTCAAGAAAAATTAATACACCACCTCGGAAACTTTCAGCTTGAATTATTTTTTTTATATTTAAAAAAAATTTTTTTCTTGCTTGGCTGGAAGATTTATTCAAATACTTTTGGTATAGCTGTGGTCGGGACTTGTTTATTAAAGAACGCCTAAATTCGAATCTCGTGAGTACTCAAATACACACAGAAAATTCACATTCACTTATGCATCGTGGCTGGAGAACGAATCAGCTGGAACTCAATCGTTTTTACTATCGTGTAGTTATCACTCTAATCTATCCTTATCTATCTGTAAGGTTTGTCCACAGAGAGGTGACACTATTCAGGCCATTTCCTAGCTCCTGGTTCTTATGGTTATATACTATCTGTGACTCAATTTATCACTACATTTCTGTATGTGTGTTCCCGTCATAAAAGTTCCGCCTACCAAAGAACAGTGAATGAGGAATTTCCTTTATTTGATTATTCAAATGTATTCATTTCCTTAGTCGTCAACTAAGAATTATAGATATGTAAGACAACAAAAAACTATGAGTCTCATCTATTTTCTTCTCTTATTAAAATTTGTTTCCTTGCTTTCTGTATTATATCCTCAATTTAGCGTGGTCCTCTGATCTAGAATTTTTCTTACTTTATTTTATTTTTTGTATTTCAACTACTAATCATGTATGCTTTAACTTCGAAAGGCTTAGGTTCTCTGTTTTTTTAATATATCAAGAAACGGAATGAAGGGAAAAACAAAAAAAAAATGAATTTATACAATCCCATATTTATCATTTAATTTCTTTTTTTTCTAAATTTTGTACTCATTACTTCATTTTGATCATGAGATTTACCTTAATTTATATCCATTACTGGTTATTTCATTATTAAGGCCAAAACGAGCTCCTCCTGGACTTGGTTCATCACGGGAGACATTTGCGATGAAATATTTCTGTAGTTGTAAAACACTTGATTTTTGACAGGAATACATGTAATTAATCGAACTTTGAGTGAGAGTTACGTGTGATAAATATTCTTTTCTCTCTGTTTTCTGAGATGTGCTCCGAACAATCCTCAAGGAGAGTATCTGGAAGGCTTCACTCTAACTGAGCAATAACCTTCAACAAGGGGACAACATATGCCGGGCACACCATGCTGTTTGACCCCATTACTGAAACAGCTCATATGCAAATCTGGGCTACTGTTCCAGGCAGCATAACGAGAAATATTACGGCGTATTGTTCGCCTATCCTTGTCTGTCATTATTTTTTATAAATCCCTGGCATTGGCCTGGGCTAATGGTCTGACATTGCCTCAGGGTTCGGTGGGGTGCTCGCTAGGTGTCGCTCCACATCTCACAGCCATCAGTCAGCTGGTTATTTATTGTCAGTTCTGTCTGCAGACCGGGCAGGTGAGGTCCTTTTTCTTAATGTGAACCCCCCCCCCCTCCCCAGCACCCCTCCTGACACTGGACCTTACGTAAAACCTCTTTCGAACGTCGGAATACGTATATGGCGATACGGTCCATTCAGAACAATTAGGGGGAGGGGGGCGGACACTGACATTTGAAAAGAGAAAATTCGAATGACTCATCTGTATTGTTCTCTTGATATGCTACAACCTTCAGTGGGACGCATTTCGCCATAATGAAAATATATTTGACACAAAAAAAGAGTACGTTTCAGAAATTAATGCAGGGAAAACTTGGTCGACTTTGAAACGGTAAGCTAAAGTATATATATTCCTAACGATTCCTAATATTATTATATAGTTAGGTTTGAGTACTTTGGCTATACTGGGCATTAATTGTGCACTTATCCCGAGCATCAAAATACAAAGCCTCTAATGTCTCTCTATCGTTGAAAACTAGTTTTTGAAACAGTTTGTGGTTCCCTGGACTAGTACTGAAACTGGATGTTCCAGGATCTGAACTGATTCCAGCATAAATGGTAAAGACAAATTATCCGTTGATTTTTACATAATGTCGTTCGCTGCAGACACATAAGATAAATGAATTCCTATAAATCCTTTCCTCGTCTTTGCTATCAGTGTATTTTCTACAGGCTAATGCAGTTTTCATCTGCTTAAATACCTGTGATTATTCAAATGTTAACTAATTTTCATAAAGAGGGAATCAATATATTTCCAATTTCAGAACCGTGTCCTGACTGAAAGATGTCATCGAATCTTCACCCATTCACCATTGACGAGGAAAATATGGTCCGTTTAAAATTATTTAGCAGCATTTGAACATTTCAGGACAAAAAAAATTAGAACTTCTTACAGTCAATCTTTAGATGAGGTCGTTGAGTGATGGAATCGGCTAAAAAAGGAGGGGGTTTATAACTATAAAAAAGACTAAAGTTTAAAATATAAGTCATTAAAAGTGTTAAATGTAATTTTCAAAAATTATATTTTATACCATTTATAAAATTGAAAGGAAAGAGGCATATGTAAGATAATTTAGAATGTAACTATCTTATAGGGATATCAGTTATTTTTAAATGTACGAACTTATTCAGTATTTAGACTTTCTTTGCGGTTTGTAGAAGAGAATCGTTTTTTTATTGAAATGGTATAAGGAACCTGGAGAGACCTATTTGAATTAAAGTCAATGATAAAAATAAATGAGAAATGGTCACAGAGCTCCAGAGTTCACTCATTTATTTTAAATGAGTTTTCAAGGCCCACGCCTCATCTTCAGCGCATGAAAGCACGTTAAGATACGGCTGGTAACGAGCTTGACACAGCATCAGCCGTGAACAAATTGAAGTAGTGAAAAACATGACAAGAGAACACTGAAGATAAGACATGGGCGTTGGAACCTCTTTGCATTTAAAATAAATGTGAGAACTGTGGAGGTTTGTGACCATTTCTAATTTATTTCACCCCCCTTTAACTTAAACTTTCGTTTAATAGCTATAAGATGGTTTTCATTAAGTAAAACTTAAGTAAAACAGACTCACACAAACAAACACGCAAATTTCTGACACTCATTCCTCAAGATAATTGTGGCAGTGCTACTGAACAAGCACAACATAAGGAAAATGAATAAGGATGTGGTAGAGGATTAGGATTAGGATCAGGTTATAGAGCGATCAACATCATGGTTATTACGCCCTGACTGTTGGGGTTTATCTAGGGTTAAATCTGTTATCCATTCTTTTAAATGTTTTCCGTTTATTAGTGCTTGTTTACATAGTACTTGGTGTGCAATAAGTTATTCGAACACACAGACATACACAAATATAGATACAAAACCATTTCAAAAGCAGAAATAGAAATTATATAACTTAAAAAGTAAATTAACAATTAAAATTGAAACAATAGATAAACAATTTTAATATAGCAACAATATAATACAATTAGATTTATATAGTGAATACTACAATAAAACATAAAATAAAAACAAACAACAACAACAACAAAATTTTACATGGTTTTGTCTTTTAATGATCTATGTACTATCTATGTGGTAGAGGATATCGCGTAGGTAATTTGCTTCCATGGACTGCTGGAGGTTTCTGGAGGCTGTCCTGGAGGCGCACGTGTCTCCCATGTCGACTAATCCGCGGGAACATTGAGTTCTCCTAATCAAGTCCCTTGAATGATGGAGCTGATTTAATTTATTGTAATTAGCGAGGGATTTGCATAACTCGGGCTTATGGAGATAGGTCGCCTACACCTCCAGGCCCGCGGACGAATCCCTAACAATGGCAGAGGTTAGCTCGGCAATCCTTTCTCCTCAACAGCTGGGCCTTATCCCTCACGCAGGAGCAGTGACAGCCGAGCAGATTTCCCATACTTCGATAAACGATTGATGGGGTAACCGTTGTGAACGGTCAAAATATTGATTAGGAAGTCAGTCTCACAAGAGCTGCGTTAACTAAGCATATTACCCGTGATATTATAAAGACAGGCATAGATAAGTGTGATTATCCAAATATTCAAGAGTTTTCAGCCAAATAACCAAACCTGCTGGTCTATACTGAGCTGGAAAGACTGAAGGAAGTGCTCGGCTATATTACAAAATATCATCATTAATAAGTTTCGCCGGTGGAGACTATAATGCGAAACACTTGCAGTGGGGATCGAGAAGGACCAACTCCCATGGCCGTGCCTTGTATAATGCGATATCATCACAAAACCTGAACACAATTAGTCCTTCCTTACCTACTTATTGGCCCTCTGACGTGAACCGCCTTCCTGATATCCTGGGCTTCTTCATCTGGAACGAAACGCCGCCTAGAACTGCTTTAAAAACCTACAAGATGACTTCACAGTTACTTGACCTCGGAATTTCTCTGAGAAACTAAGATGATCTAGATGACGTTGTACATTCCTCTCCCTTGCGTCGAGGAGATGGTTCCTGGGCCTCTTCTGACAAAGACAAGGCCGAAATGTTTGCCCAGCACCTCAAGCAAACATTTACTCCTCATACAGATCCCCTACAGTCTCCTTCCTACACTTTCAAAGGTTTTCGAAAAAATACTGAATTGAATCATGAATGAACCTGATACCATTGAATCGTTCAATATCCTCCCAAATCATCAATTCGGCTTCAGAAGTAAGCATTCTACTGTCCAGCAAGTGTTTCGCGTCTCCACTACATCTCCTCTTCCCATGAGCGCAAAGAATAACACTTACCTTATCCTTAAATCTTACTTATACAACAGTTATTTAGGGTTCGGCAAGGATTAGATTACTCCGATTTCTACCCAGTGGAAACGGAAGTTCCTCAAGGTAGTGTGCTTGGACCTATCCTATTTACCGTGTACACTGCTGACGTTCCTACCCATCCAAGTACCCTCTTAGCTCTATTTGTGGACGACAAAGCTATCCCATCCCGATTCTAAAACCGCTTTAAAAACCTACAAGATCACTTCGAAAAAATCAACAATGGTGTGGCAAATAGAGAATAAAATCAATGAAGAAAAATGTGTTCCAGTTAATTTCCAACTGCGGAAGAAAGACTTCCCTGAAATTGTGAAATTTAACAATATTCCTTTACCACATTCAAATTCCGTTCGTTACCTTGGCTTCCATCTTGACTCACGACTTACATGGGAAGAACATATTCAAATTAAAAGACAAGAACTCAATCGGCGATATGGACTCCTATACAGACTCATGAATAAGAACTCAAATCTTATGATAGAAAACAAACTGACGCTCTACAAAACCTTATTACGACCAATCTGGACTTACGGAGTAGAAATCTGGGGTGCCGCCAAGCCTTCCAACATCCAACAAATCCAGTCCTTACAATCTAAAACCCTGAGAATAATTGTAAATGCTCTCTATTATGTATCCAATTCATCCCTTCACCACGATCTTAATATCCCCTTTGTTCAAGACTTCATTTCTTCCTGCTTCACCCTTTTCCACAGTAAACTGTCATACCTTATCCACTAGCAAAGACCATGTCTTCCAACTCCAACCCCTACAACCCTCCCCATCGACTCAAATGAAAATGACTCCGTGAACTCCTGGGGACATAATCTGTAAATAATGTGAGAGAGACGACATTGGTCACCTTCTCCCCTCATGTGATTGACATTGAATGTCATTTTTTTTTAAATTCATCGTGGTGATCAAATCACAAAATGTTTTAATTTAACAGAATGTAATAAATAAATAAAGGTTTAATAATAAATAAAAAAAAGTTTCTTTCTTAAACATTTATTTTAGAGATATAGATTTTACACTATATACTTTTTACATACTATTCAAAAACAAAGGAAGATATGAATATTATAAATTTTGATCCTTCCTCTCATTTAATCGCAAACGAATATTAATTGCTCCAATAGTTCGCAATAAAAAGCCTAAATACCAGATTTGGTTTCTATATTTTAAAAGATGAGGGCCCACCCAGATATTCATATATATATATTCATACTTAGTGCTTAGTTAAGTGCGCTTATATGAAAACTGCCACAAACCTACATTTAAATTGCAGTTTTACAAATTATAAATGTAATAAACTAATTTTTACACCTGTTTTGTTTTGCTTAATTTTTTTTTTTTTTTTGCATCGCTATATTATACTAGCTATATTAGCGAAGATTGTTAGACTTAAAATTTTCATCAAAATCTGGATTTTCCTGATTGTTTGCTTGTTTGGGACGGCAAACACGCAAAATGTAGAAATTGACATATCAAAAGACTGACTTCACTCAGGAGATTTATTTGAAAATACCCTCATACATTGAATATAGCTTTGATGGTGGCTTAAACTGTAAGCTGAAACAATAAAAATTATGCAAATTCTAAACATTTTAACCGAACCTCAAATATATATATACACTTATAACGAATGATAAGAAAATGCAAAAATTATAACAATTTTTCTTTCTGAAAAATTTATTTTGTCTTAATAGCTTTTCCAACACTATAAGTGTTATAAACAAGGGATCACAATTTAAAAATTGTGTAAATGTAAACTTCTGTAAACTTCTATTTTTATTTATTAAGTTTTAGTAAAAAAAACTAATAGCTATTTAAATAAATATCTTTTAGAAAATAAAATAGTATTTTTTTTTTAAATCGTTTCTTAATAAACAATTCATTTAAACGCAATGCTTAAATTTAAGTGCATGCCTCCCTTTCAGCCAGTTAGGGTCATGGAGGGAGGAGCTATCTACAGGTATTTTATTCTAAACATCCATGGCTCAGCTTTTATTTATCGATAAAAGCTTACCCTGTGCGGGATTCGAACCCGCATCGCCAGGATTGCGAGACTCGAGACATCAGCGTCATCGAAACTTAAGTACTCACGTACGACGGAAGTAGTGAATTGGTTACTAGCTAAACTTTTCCTAGGATCATNCCTGATCTGTAAATGGGCTGATAGCTGAACCCATGATTAGGTCGCCGTTCATGGTGGGATAACTGTTTATTAATATTTTTTTATAATCTAAACTAATTTTTCTTGTGACCACCTTGAGATCAGAAGCAACCCGAGAAATTCATACATTACTTGTACTTTATCATTTTATTTTCTTTTAAAGTTGCTGATGATTTGGACATCGACCACATGCTTACTTGCGTGGCAGAGGCAAATTTGTTAAAGCAATGATGGTTCGTCGTCCAAATGAGCGCCCTGTAACAATGAGAAAAAATATATCACAGCGCAAAGGGCAGTATGAGTCAGCTGAAATATGTATCTACATGGACTAGAGGAAGACTGGCAACAGAAAAACCATTCTAAACAAATAGGCTCTTTCTTCTTTTCCAGCAGATGAGAGCAGTAGCAAGTCCCAAGCAAGTCGCAATACGCCAAATATAACCTGCACAAAGAACAAGTAGAAAAAAGTAAATCCTTAATAAATAAAAAAAAAATATTAGCAGTGAAACCATGAGAAACAATAGGGTTTATAATAAATCAATAAGTAATGGTTTTGGATAATCAAAAATATTGTCTTTTTTTATAGATTAAAACTGAAAATGAGTATTAGTAATAAGACAAACTACATGTTTTTTGTCCTTTATAGGCACCTTATGAGAGGATTTAACATGGCATTAACAAACCAGCTTTCAATAAGCTTAAGAAATTTTCTCTGTTCAACATATTTGCAGTTATACTAAATTTCTAATGGTCCCTTCAAACCAAAAATTAAGAATACTTATGAAGAGAGGGTTGTCAGAAATTAACTCTTGGTAGTTGAAGAACTAAAAACTAATTTGCAACCCAAAAAGTTTTTATTTTAGCCAACATTTCAGGCTTTCATCAGCCCTGAGATTATGAAAAAAAAAGTACCAAAATAATATAGAAATATGTTTATAGGTCAAGTTTTATGAAGAGGGGATTATCAGGAATTCGGTCTTGGTAGTTGAAGAATTAAAAACTAATTGGTAACCCAAAAAGTTTTTATTTTAGCCTGCCTTTTGCCTGAATTTCAGGGCTGAGTATAAATATTTAAAAAAATCATACAAAAATAATATAGAAACATGTTGATATGTCATAATCTAACAAATGAATAAATATTTATTCCCCATGAATCTAACAATTGAATAAATTATAAAACTATTAGATGATTTTTGTAGGGTTCAGTCAAGGTAGATCCAAAAAAATACAAATTTAAAAAAAAAAGTGTAATTTTTTTACCTCATAAATAAGGGGGTCCTGACGAAAACGATAATCTTTGTAGTATCTTCTTCCCCTGAAAAACTATTAAAATGCTAGGACAAATATCAGGACATGATATGTGCTAATTTTCATAGAGGTAACGCCATAGAGATATGCAACTTAAACAATGTAAAATAGAAAGGAGATACTAAATAATACACCTCAGAATAATCGCTAATGCCCCTTATTACGTATCCAATTCCTCCATTCACCACGATTTTAATATCCCTTTTGTTCAGGATCTCATTTTCCCCCCTTCAGCCTTTTCCACAGCAAACTGCCATTCCATCCTAATCCACTAGCACAGACCTTGTCTTCCAACTCCAACCCCTACAACCCTCTCCGTCGACTCAAACGAAGATGGCCCCGTAACCTCCTGGGGACATAGTATGTAAATAATTTGAGAGTTGTGTCATTGGTCAACTTCTCTCCTCATGTGAATTCCATTGAATATCATTTTTACTATTCATTGTAATATCAATAAAGATAAAAAAAAAAAAAAAAAAAAATGCATTAAAATGATTTTGAATCTTTTGTAAGAAATGTCATAGAAATTTTTATCCTTTAACAGTGCTGATTTTCCTGTTATTTATTTGCTGTAAGATTTTTTATCTAAGAGAAATGAATTAAATACTTTTAAAAAAATGACTTACAAAAGAAGCAAAATAACTCTGATAAATTATTAAAGGGATTTCTTTACAAATTAAATCCAGGTTTAAATAAAATTTACGAAAAAGTATGGCTGGGGAACTTCTGATGAATATTGGAGACTGAGGGAAATTAATTATTAATGAACCATTGGGTTCTAGTAGAAACCATCGAGTAAAACTTTCCCTTGAGTTGAAAAGGCTTAGAAGAATTTCCAAAGTCCGTGACGCAGAAGATGCGAAACTAAGCAGATTTCTCATGAGTATCCCATTAAAGTGGGAGATACTCGTAAATATGAGTAAATGGAGAAATTTAAATTTTGCGGAACATGTACTCTTTTATGGGTATATACAGCTTTCTCTCTGTGAGGGGCGAATAAAAATCACAAACAAGTAACGCCAAACTTTGATTATTAATCGGAAAAAGATATATTTATGATATAGAACTGAAATATTTAAAAATTAATTAAATTAAATATAATATATTTCAATTAAAAGGGTTACGTGGACGATACACTCAATCCCATAATATAAGAAAAATGATACAATATTATTTGATCCGAAGAGACTTGGAGAAGGTTTAGAGACATTACATAACCCCCCCCCCCATCAAATCCCTCACAGGCTAAAGGACGCCATACTTCACTTGAATATAGTTCCCTCTTATACTTGTATTTATGACTGGCTCTTCTCCTTTCCATTCTTTGCTATAATGGCTACAAATGAGATGACGGCAGCTATAAATTCTTAAGGATTTCATCTTGTCTACCGGCGTGATAAGGCCTATTCAAGTTCCTGTGCGCCAGTTTGTGTACAATGTAGTCAGCTGAAGGCTTTGCTCAGATAAATGCTCCCCTAGATATTGTGGGTAGGATACATCGCTCAGTGAAAGGTTAGTTCAGTCACCCGACACTAGGAGAGCTCCTGTTTACAACAGAATCCTTAAAGAAAATGATTGCTATTTACCTTGGGGTAACTTGAAAAATTTCTTAAATTCTTCAAACACACACATATATCTATTACAAGAGTAAGTACCGTCAATAGTAGGATAAATTCCTAACATTTTTTATGTAGAATTACAAGAGAATTAAGTATAAATATTATTTTTGTTGTGGTATTTAATCCCACATTATTTTTAAACAATAAATGCAAGGGAATAGAATAGAAAATCTAACTGTTTCAGCCAAGACGTGCAATCTAATCTGTTTAGTCTCGGTGTTGCAAATGGCTAGGACGCCGGCCCGGAAAGTAGGAGATCCAGGTTCGAGTCCTGGCTGAAACAGTTATTTTTTCTATTCTATTCACTTGCATTTATTGTTTGAGAATTAAGTAGGTTCCTCATGAAGGGGGGAGGGGGAGCTCGCACTCGTCATGGCTTACATTTATGGGTGTGAGAGGAAAGAGATTGGTTGTGCAAGAAGTTCTGAATGAGCTACAAGGAAAGAGAAGATCCAAGCAAGAAGTTTCTGAAGAAATGGACTGTCTCTGTGGATATCCTCGAAGACTGCCATGCTTTCTACCATAAGCAGAACTGGGCATAGAAGATAAATGTGTACAGTAAAATAAAAACAAGATAATGAACAGTAGAAAATATAATATATAACAAAGTGTTAAATGCCTAGGAAAGAAAGTTGATGCATTAAATGTTCAAAGTAGAGCAGAAAAATATCATCTAATATGTATATATGAACATTGGATGTGTGAGGTTGAACGGTTTTCAGTTGAATGTCATAAAACGTTATATAGTTTTTGTGGAGAAAAGGGAAAACAAGGAGTGGGAGGTTCTTCATGTATTTTGCTAATTATATATACGAAGATTGTATAGATAGTATAAGTTAACTATAGTCAAAAGTTAACGAGATTAATATATTGAATTATTTGACTTCGAACTTGGTACAGTTAGCTTGGAGTATAAATACTAAACTAAACATTGGAAGGTCCTTTTGACTGTCTGCCAATCAGATAAGGGTGACTATTATTTGTTTATTAAAAGATTAAACAAGTTATAATCAGAAATAAGGAAAAAAAAAATTATTATGGGTTACGGGTCAATAATAAATTAATGTTAATTTATTATAAAAATAAGTATAGCTACTAATTAGAGCTAACAATAGAATCTACTCCTCTAATACACTAATAAAGAAATAAATAGAAAATATAAATTACTTTTAGCTAATTAATAAATAATACAAATAAAATAAATATGCTCATTTACAAAGAGGTCTGAGAACACTATCTAATTACTCTCACTGAAACCGTGCTGGTTTAAGCTGCAGAGCTAATAAATAATAAGAAAGAGTTCCATTAAATTTAAAAGTCTGTATTTCGCAGGAAATTCTTTTATGGCAAGAGCTGAGCGCTTTCGGGAGGTACAATCGCATCATCAGTGCTCAGGAATCTTCCAGACTGAAATCTCTCTTACACCTGAATTGGGGAATTTCTAAACTCCGATGATGGAGTCGTAAATCCCGAAAGCGCTTAGCTCTTGTCAGAAAATAATTTTCTGAGATATATGGAATTTTATAGTTTTTAAGGAATCCTTAAGAATAAATTTTTAATTAAAACAAATCTTAATTTAAAATAATACACTACTATATTGCTATTTTATCAGCAAATTACAAATAACTTTATTCAGTATATTGAAACGAAAAATTAAACAAATATTAAAATTTAAATTCTGAATTACACCAATAAATTACTTGAAATTATAAACTCATATTAATGAGAAAGAAATTGATTCGCTCCAGTTGTTTTTCCACTCTAAAAATTATTTTGTACAAGTATTAAGTAGGGAATTGTTATTTTAAAATAACTGTCATTCACGAATTTACCCTTTGAAGTAATCAATGACCTTTCTCTAGAAGCAAATATCACTTCCATGTTGTTTCCTTCGTCTTCTCTTTGCATTCTTCATGAGTGAGACATCCCTATCAATTCCATATTTATTTTCTCATTTGACATTGATGGCAAATATTGTATTTAATGAGTGCTATTCATTTGATCTCGAGGCGCGATTTTAAAATAAATTTATATACAAAACTGCTTGGGGAGATCATTATTGCACTTGGAAGAGTAACTGTCAGCACATTACTGAGGAATGCAGTTAACACTTTCATAATTCATTTTTAAATGAACCTGAAGAAAAAAGCCAATATTCTCAGTACAGTCTTCTGTAGAACGTTCAGGATTGAAAATGAAGTCCCGTACTCTATCCGCAAGACCAAGGCGCCCTATATATAGTATATATATATAAAAATGATACAATATTATTT
>KZ809394.1:63482-79006 GCA_000696205.2 Oncopeltus fasciatus
TATATATATTTATATAAAGTTTATTCATTTCGGCAAGTGTCCCCATTCGCTGAGGGTTTTTGTTTATTGTTTTAATGTACATTTTGAAGAAAATTGTGTTTTTCTAACATTTTACTGAACTCCGAATGTGTATCTTCAATCCAAAAATTCGATGGGATTAGCAACAGAAAATAGTTTAATTTTGATAATTATTAGATGATTTTGTTGGGGTTCGGTCAAGGTTGATACAAAAAAATACAAATTTAAGAAAAGTGTATTTTCTTAAAGATTATCTGACTGAAAATGTGAACTTAAAATGTGTGGGACAGGACGTCCTCTCTCGTCTTCATGATAGGCAGCCCTGAAGATGGCTTACAATGTATGCACGTAACGTTGGCAGATAATCTTTAAAAAAAAACAATTTTTTTAAATTTGTATTTTTTTGGATCTACCTTGACCGAACCCCAACTAAAATCATCTAATAATAATACTACGGTAAAAAAATAAATTTGAAGTTTAATTTTGACTTTACCGAAGTCATGGGTTAGATTCCGGAATTAAATATTTACTTTACATTTACATTTAAATATAAGTAAAAAATAAGTTATGATTTTTTTGTTTTTTTAGAAGGTAATCCTTATTTTGTAATTATTTTTGTTTTGCAGCTGATATATGTGGACTCATGCCAGTTGCCGAGAAATCAGGTAATAATGGTTTATATATTTATTGGTATAAAGAAATTTTTGAATTTATGTAAATTATCTCAAATATTATATTCAGATATTGAAATGACCGATTTTGTAAACTATCAGAGTTGAAGCTAGGAAGTTCGAACGGAGGTTAGAGGTCCACGGCCTGATCCAGAAAGAAATGAAATCAAACACAAAACCTATATTATTTACTATATAGTTTTCATTATTGCTAATACATTTATCACACATATTTTAGTAAGCCACCCCTCAGTCATATTATTCTTATTTGGGACTAAAATGAGTATCCACAGCCTCTTTGAGATGGACTCCGTCCTCAAATCGCCTTCCCCTGAGGTCCTTCTTGAGATTCGGGAACTGAAAGTCACTGGGATGATGGCTAGATCGTCGGGAGGATGGCTGATTAAACCAAAGCCCAAGATGTCAATTGTGGCCATCACTTGACGAGAGGTATGCCAAGGAGAAGTAGGGCGTAGCTTCCATCTCTCCTTCATTGGTTCTCAAACAGGCGTGTCAAAACAATACAGTGACACTCCTCCGTTATTGTTACAATTTAGTCTTTGTACTCAATCATTACGACTCCATCTGAACACCCCAAAAATACAGTGGCCAGGGGTGACCTTCAACTTTAAAAGAGGCTTGTCACCTTTTCTACGCCACAGCATTGATTCCTGGACTCCGAGCCATACTGGTGGACCCAGGTCTCATCTCCTGTTACTATTTGGGTTAAAATGTTCTCTGGTTTCGAACCTCAGAGATATAAGAAGTCTTTGCAGCAATCTATTCATACTTTCCTCTGAGTGGCTGAGGGGAGCCCAATGTGACCTTTGTCATGTCGGGGTGATTGTGTAAAATACTTAGTACGGTAGTTTACTCCAACCAAACGGCCATAATCGAGAACCGAGTCCTCAATGTCGTCTATGGTGTCAGGTGTGGTCGCTTCTACAGGTCATCCTGGACGCTTGTCGTCTTTTAGGGATTCTGGCTCCATCTTAAATAAGATGGTCACGGGGCCATCTTCGTTTGAGTCGACTGCCCGTCGTTGGGGTTTGAGTTGGAAGACATGGTCTGTGCTGGTGGGTTAGGATGGTATGGCAGTTTACTTGATCAGTATTGTAGGCCAATAAGTGCCAACTTCTTTCTTGATTAAGTCATTTTCAGAAATGTAGGCTAAGTCGGAGTAGGTTTATTCATTAACCAAACTTTGTTGGGTAGAGGAGCCTGTCGACACCTCACTCTGTTAATTTAGGCATTAAAGCCCAGGAGGTCACGAGGCCATCTTTGTTTAGGTCTTCGAAGTGGATCATAGGGGTTGGAGTCCGATGACAGGGATTGGGCATATGGATTAGGGTGAAATAGTTTTGTAGAATATTGGAAGCGGTTTTAGGATCAGAATGGGTAGTGAGGATCGCTTTGTCATCTGCAAATAGGGCCAGAAAGATATTAGGATGAGTGGGGATGTCCGCAGTGTAAAGGGTAAAAAGGATGGGCCCAAGCACACTGCCCTGTGGAACGCCCGCTTTCCGGTATTGGATGCATTAACACATTTCTTTTACCCAAACGCACCTTTTTTACCTCCGACCCTGGCCTCTGCTCTTCCAATCAGAACAGACAGTTACTTTAAAAGGAGTTTAACTCCGGGAAATATTAGTACTAAAAGTCGTACAAGAAAAAAATTTTAATATCATACATTTTGTATTTTAATAATAATTGATGATTGATATTTTAACATTAGTATTTTAAAGAATAAAAGTTTAAGCCACGGCGGGATTCGAACCCGCGTTTTCTCATCACTAACAACACGTGCTAACCTCTGCACATCCCGCTTTTTCAAAAATGTTTTTCTAGAGGTCTCCTTGTTGGGACGTACAGGGGGTATGCTATCCTATAAAAGCGACTTGATTCCGCCTTCTGTCGGTTGTGGCGAACACACTAGAAGACCTCTAGGGAGAAGTTTCAGAACTCGAGCCCACACAGTGCAGAGGTCAGCAAGGCTAGTAAGTGATCAGAAAACGCGGGTTCGAATCCCACCGTGGCTTAAACTTTTATCCTTTAAAATACTAATGTTAAAATATCAATCATCAATTATTATTAAAATACAAAATGTATGATATTAAAATTTTTTTCTTGTACGACTTTTAGTACTAATATTTCCCGGAGTTAAACTCCTTTTAAAGTAACTGTCTGTTCTGATTGGAAGAGCAGAGGCCAGGGTCGGAGGTAAAAAAGGTGCGCATGGGTAAAAGAAATGTGTTAATGCATCCAATACCTTAAGAAGTGCGACAAGGCTGGCTGCAGTAAGACTTCTCGCAAACTCATCTTGAGGCACGTAAAAGGATGTTTCTGATGCTAAGGAGGGCACTTGAAGATCAGGTTTCCTTGGGAGGATAGCGAGGAATTCGGAAGATCCTGAGAGAGTACGCACGCACAAGTGGTATATTGACGTCAGAATGAATACTTTTATCGGACAGTGAGTCCTCCAGGTCAATCTGAGGCCGAGCTCTAAGTCAAAATAGCGGGCTGTAAGAGAGAACGGAGTCCAGGAAACAGCGTGGAGGATCAGTGAAGGCTATTTGAAGAGGAAGGACGATTTGGCATTCATCGTCTCTTCTTATGGTACTTATCGAGTAACTGTGATAGGAGATGTGACTATTTCCCAAAGATCATGAGTGGAGTTATTATTCCTGTAATGTGACTTTGTAGACCGCCAGCATTGCAGAGGAGGTTGGAGAAAGGATTGGTACAAGGGTCATTCCGGTTGAAGAGTGCATTGTCATTGCTTGGATTAATGTCAAAAGGGGGAGTGGAGATGCCAAGAAAAAAGGTAAAAAGAAAAAGGAATATTTAGACTTTATGTTGTATATGAAATTTATTTGATAAAATAGATAAAAAATTAAGTTCAAGTGAATCTTAACACACATAAAAAAAATTCTGCATTGTACAGAATTAGTATGTACTCAATCTGATTAAGTCACAAAAATATTGGCAATATTAATAATAATTAATTTAAATATTTAAATATTAAAATTTACAATTAAATGTAATTATTTTTAGTTTCCAGCGATAGCATATCTTCAATTGAAGAACTGCCAGATAATTCGACAGAGATTCAATGTTCAACACTAAAGGACGGTAAAATCATTTTATGTTGTTAACAGTTTAAATATTCTTCAAGTAATTTTTGTTTCCTATGAATTCCTAACATAATTCATTCATTACACATATTAGGTTCGTTTATGTACTGTGTTAAGCAATATAATAATTAAAAATCAATATGAGAAACTGTATTACACACACACGCACGCACGAAAGTACGCACGAACGCAAGAACGCATGCATGCACACACACACACACACACATTATGTATNATATATATATATATATATATATATATATATATATATATATATATATATATATAACTGAGCACTAGTGTTCCTATATGAGGAACAGTGTTAAGGTGGAACTTTCCTGGATATGAAAAATTAATTGGCTGGATGTAGGAGATCTGTTAGTCTACGGGTGGCAATTCATATAAGAAAATGGATTTTCAACATTAAATCACAGGCCCTCTAAGATTAGCGGGGTTTGGTACTAGAAACGATTACTCTGCTCCCAGAAAAACTTACAAATCGTGTTTTTAAAGGTGCGTAGGAGTGAATGAGACATGTCAGGTTTGGCCATAGGTTCATGACTCCATACATGAGAGAACTATGGGTCTCGTCGGCTCTATAAAGCGAACTGAAAAAGAAAAAACTTCAAATTATTCCAAAATAGCTTATTTTCTTACACATTTCAAAAAATGTACTTTAATGAACTTGATACAATATCTCATCATTACCTTTATCAAAAATGCAAAGTCTATCCACCTGCGGTTAGTGCCAACTTAACAAACACATCGGGCAATGCATTTTTTATTATCTTAGTTTTTTATATTTCCAATGGCTGTCCCTTTTACAAAACAATCTTATCCTTATATCTATTTTATCTTATTCTACTATATTTAAAAAAAAAATTATAAATATTGTTTCAAATATCTTATTGGGGGATTTGGTTCCCAAGGAATTTCATTGATTACCCACTTATTATGGCAGACTTGTGTCAAGTAGTGGATTTGCTTAGAAGTTTTAAGNTTTATTACTTTTTGGGAAATTATTGAAATAAAAAATTATTTTTCAACAATCCTTTAAATACAAAAATTCAATGTCAAATTAAACAGATTAACATAAATATGGATGAGGGAAAAATTAATCAATAATACCTTTTCAATGAAAACGAATAATTACTTTATATATAATTGTAAAACATGAAATGCCCATCAAAAGTAGAAGAATGCACTCCATTCCTTAATTTCCTGCAGAACTGGGCAAGCCTTCCTCAGGGGTGAGCTGTGCTGCCTGAGGGATTTTCGTAAGCTGTACCTTTAGTATTCCCCACACATAAAAATCTGGTGAATCGAGTGGGATCTGGAGAATCAGAACGCCAAGGAACTGTACGCCTTACCTCCAACATTCCTGCTTGAACTCCTTCTTCCTTCCGGGCAATAATGTCCTGGGCGCTTACTGTAATAAGGCTGGTAAATCCTCCCTCAGAAAGTTTTTATAATTTTATAATTCTACGTACACACTCATTAAATAAAGGATATCGAAAATTGTATAGCTCATAACAATAGGCTTATTCACCCATGGCACTGGGATGCATTATTTTTTCAAGCCCTCTTTGCTCAGGATTCTAATCAGAAATAGGCCACTTTAGCTATGCCACTGTTTCTCTACAGTATTTTATATTACCTATAAATGAGAAGCACATTCTTCCTGTATTTTATGTTTTTATATCTTCCAGGAGTTTACGAGGAATTATCCCTGGGAAATATCCTCCCCAACTTTTCAAGAAAAAATTATTTATTGAAGCAGATACCAGGTAATCATAACTTTAGTTCCTATTGAAGTAAATATATTTTCTTTCATTCTTATAAATATAATAAAAATATTAATGATAGCATATTACCTACTCCTAAGCTTAAAATAATTATTACGGCCGGTTTAATATCCGAACAATTAAATTTGTTTAAAAAAATAGTTAGTAAAATTTATGATAGAGATTGGTAAGTCCGTAGCCTACTTTTTAATTTTTTAAATTTGAAGGGTTGGTTTTATTGCAGCCTGATTTACCTTGTCTTTTGTATGCCTTGTAGCTTCCGTGTACGCTTGTATTTATTAACTTTCCACAATGTAATACAATCTTTATAAGTTTAATAGTTATGCTATAGATAATAGAAAAAATATTACCATTTATTAAGATTATTATGAATACAAATATCTGTATTTAAAAAAATTGTTATTATTACTTATGAATTTTGAAATATGTATTTTAGGTTCTGATTTAAGGTTGTAATGGTTTAATGCAGTTTATTATTTGTTTTTTTTTTCTTTATTGCTTAATTCATGTTTAATTTCTTTTAATATATAATATACATGATATAATGAATAAACCTCGATATAATCAGTCGCGAAACTGTTATTGCATTCCATGACGTCAATATGACGTTTCCCAACTGTTTTTGTACTAATTTTCCATTTCCGCCAGCAATATTTTATTCAGGGGCTGTCGGGGGTCCTTTCTTAAATTTTTCGAGAAAAAAAAAATCGGTATACTATATTCAAAAAATAATAAATAGGATTCAATACATCAAAATGACGTTTTCAGCCAAGGGTAGGTTGTAAGCTCCGGCTATACTAAGGTTTTCTCGATATAATACACTTATGATTTGTTACGGAAACATTGCCAACTTCTATTGTCCCATCAATGATACATAATACAGTTCTACAAATCATTACTTCTATGTCTTTTGTGACGAATTAAAGCATTTTCAAAATACAAAATAATAGTAGGTATCCTTAAAACAGAAACCACATGACAAAATAGCTTAAAGAAATATTGAATAATTTCAAATTCTTAATATAAATTTTGCGTTTCCTAAAAATTTTACTAAAGTATATGAACGTACGGCTATACTTCATACTATACTATTATCATATATATTTATTATTTATCAAAATAATTTGAAATTCGACATATAAGAGATTAATTGAGGGGTGTTTTCTGGATCCTGGGGGGAAATACTTATTAAGGAGATAATTATTTTCTACATACGGCACACTAGAAAAGGTGTCGGGTCAGCAAAACATTCTGATCGCTGATTTTTTTACAACTGAATAAAGAAGGGTTTCCAATCCTCTTGGTCATTGCAAAGAGAAAGAGCATCGGGAGTGCGGTTTAATCTAAAATTTAATTCTTTATTGAAATTTAATTTAACAGTACAACGACAATAATTTTCATTAAAATGCAAAATAACTTGGCAATAAACAACAAAGTGATTATTATAATAAATGTATTACGAACTATATAATTCGACTAAATAATCAGAGTTAATCTCTAATCTGAAATTTGATTTGAATCTTTATAATATTAATCAGTTGTCTTTGTTTAATATCGATTATATAATAAAAATATTGTATTAGAAATATTAATTTTATTCACTAAATTAGTAAAACAATTAGGAGTGAGGTTTACATCTGATGGAAAGTTCAAATACGAATAGTCGCCAACTTGAAAATAGAGGAATTCTCTTAGTTTACACAGCACCTGCGTGAAGGACTTTTTCATTTTATTATTCTTGACTTTCCTGTCAGATTGAAAACCGAACAAAGGCATGTGCGGAAGTTGTTTTTCCATGTTGATAATTTATAGAGTGTAATAATGCTATATATAACCTTTATATCTTCTACATAACTTATTTAAAAGTATTTATAACAAAGGTAAAGTCATAAAAAATTATTTTATATATCATCTAAACCTAGTGCGCAATGCTCGCGTATATGTCTATGTTTGTATGTATATATATTTATTTTGCAACATAGACAATCAAACGTGTATCTCACAATAATCAGTGCTAGTATGATTGTGTATATGTGTAAAATTAGTTGAAAGATATGTTAATTCAAGGTGTGCTGTGGTATTTTTTACGCCAAGCATTACATTAAATACATTACACATTAAAACAACACACATACGAGACACATGTATGTACAGGATTTATCTTACATTTCATCGCGTGAAATACATTTCAAGAATGTGGATCATTTAAAGGTCAAATTTTCTTCACTCTCCTTCTAAATGATGAAATTCCGTATTACATAATTTATTTTTTTAAAGTTTATTCGTAACGCACTTTCGTTTGTTTTTACACTTCAGCCCTCAAAGATTGATTGCTTAATCGGCATCTTAAATTTCAAATATTTCATTTTTATAAATTGTGACTTGAAGAAATATTTTTAAAATTCCGCCATGCAGGAGCTGCGAAATTTTTGCGGATTCCTTAGTATTGTAGTTAATAAATATTTGTATTTCAACTTTTTATGTCATCTTATCCTCTACATATTTAGAATGTATTTTAATAAATAAAAAAAACTATGATCCATTTATTAGCTCTAAACTAAATATAGCGACCATATATTAAAGAAAATACCCATCTATAATTGTTCAAATTTAATGTTTAACTCTTAAAATATTACATAGAATAATTGCCTTTTGTTTTGCTTTTGAGTGTAATATCCAAAATTTTATTATGAAGGACCACACATGAAGCCTGAAGAGCATTGACACACACAAACAGACACACGCACACGCATATATACATTTTTAATAACTATCACTTTTGGTGTCTTGTATTTAATATCGGAAAAAATATTGAATACATTTTCACAAACTCAACAGATACCATTCATCGAAGTTCATTAAAAATGTATACATTTTTAAATGGGGAGTTTTTTTTTTTCCGTAGATGTTATTATTAGATCCTTTTTGTTAGGGTTCGGTCAAGGTAGATCCAAAAAATACAAATTCAAATGTATATTTTTAAAATTATCTGCTAACGTTTCGGCTTACATTGTAAGCCATCTTCAGGGCTGTTGAAATAAAATGTCATAAGAATAAAAATAAAGAAATTAATGATTTACATTATTATTACAGAAGCCAAAACGTCATTATTAAATGCAAGCTGAAACGTTGGCAGATAATTTAAAAAACAAATATAATACAATACACATTTAAATTATTTAAATTTGTATTTTTTGGATCTACCTTGACCAAACCCCTACAAAAACATCTAATGTTTACATTTTTTTTTAAAACTTGTATTATATTATTTAAATTTAATATTGGCAAGATAAACTTTTTTTTTTATCTTTTCTTTTTTTAATTGATTCATCATTAGTTTATTTCATTTAAAAATCCCCCTTAGATGCTCCCAATGGGCTCTTACAGTCTGCATAAAAGAAGGCTCTCAGGCTATTATCTCAGGACTTGGTCAAATCTAAGATATGCACTTGAAGATGGCGTCGAACGATGTAATTTACAACGTGCAGTGCCACAAAATAGTTTTAAAGCAAACATGTATTTAAAAAAAATAAGGATATGTAATTCAAATATGTTGCTTTTTTTTAAGTAATTTACTTTACTTCAAAGATTTTTTTTTTTTAGGTAAGAAGGGTAGATTCAAAAGACGTGTAAATTCAGCTTTTAAGATGATCCTGTGCTGTTCAAAATAAATTAGTGAGGAATTATTTTGATGATGTCTTAATTTGTAATAAAGTTTTAATATATATTTTCTTAATTGAAATTATAATTATTGTTTCTAGTTTGATTTGTTTTAAAATTTATTTAACATTTTTGTAATGAATTATTTAAATTATGCTTTTAGAGAAATTTGGGATAATTTCATTTGAATATTTAAATCGTAGGTACCGTAATCAATGATAAATTAAGTAGCAAATCAGCTAAAGTAGTTGTAAGTGTCCATAAGCTCTTATGTTTTTCGGCACCATTATTATAAATTTGTGTTCTCTCATGGATTGTGAATATATACTTGAAACTTTACCAAAGAAATCAAATGCTTTCTAGGGCAGACCAAGAACTGGCTAGGACGAATGGTTTTAAAATATATGAACTTGTCATTTTAAAAGTTGTTTTGTCTAGAATGATCTGGGTTATACTAATAGTCTTTTGGTTAATTGCTGTTCCAAGGAAATCCCTGTGTGTGTGCAAAACGAGGTAGGTCGTTCCGACAATTTACAAACCAGTTATTGCTCTTTGAGCCGCAAGAGTCGCTTTGTAGATTCCTAAAGTAGATAAAGTTAATCTTTCACTTATTATTATTTAGGGCCGGAATGGGATACGAACATGGAAAGTATAAATACCCCACAGCCGGTAACAGTCTCTCCCTCTAATGTATGGCGTCGTAGCTGTGAAAGTGGTTTAAGTTGGCCAAAGCCTGCCAGGCAAGGTCACTTGACGTATTATGCACTACTTGTTAGCTGAACACCTACAACCTAGCTGAACACTTTGCACCGTATCTCACCGATGGATCTATCCAGATATTATATATACAAATATCGGCCGGTCGAGGAGTATTGCCCCTTGCGCAATCCCAACATTGCAGGCTGGATTGACCATAGGAGATGATAAAAAGGAACCGACTCGCTATAATTAAAGGCCTGATGAGATTAATAATTTAACACCGAAAAAAAATGGCGGAAGTCTTATAAGTTATTACAGGCTGTAGGTGTGAGAAACACTGTGATTTGATGCAATAAATTTAAAAACCAACGAGATAAATATCTGAATCCCATTTCTAAAACGCACAGTGTTTAAGCCATATAGATGTTAGTAATTATTAAATTTATTATGAAAGAGAAACTATTCCTTAAGTGTGAAAATACCACTTATCGAAATGGAAGACCTGGGACTATTAATTAAAACGTCATAAAAAGAACCGTTCGAGATCTTTGAGAATATCTGATTATCGCAAGAGTTCGGAAGATGATACCAGATAACGAAATACAAATAGTTACTTGGAATTACTGGCTTCCGAATTCCTCAAAGCAACTTCATTTGAAATGGCAGGAGTAGGGTGAAAAAGAGGCTTCTGGGCTACGCAAATGTTGAAAATGGCCGCGCTTAGGTTTTCCCCTCCAACTTCCATGCCGTGGTGACAGAGGAGCGCATTTTCCACTGGTCCGTAGAAATTTTAGCGAATTTTCTGCCTCATCGCTTGTGACGTCGTAAAAGAGACCAACCCCTCAGGGGTCCACAGAGATTTAAGCAAATTTCCTACCTCGTCGCATTGGACCTCATGGGAGCGAATTTCCTCAGAGGAGTAGAGATTTTAGCGGATTTCCTACCTCATAACTTCTGACGTCAAAGTAGCCACCTAACTGTCAGTGGGGTCCCGGAGATCTCAGCGAATTTCCTACCTCTTCGCTGGTGACGTCATAGGAGCGAATTTGCCACAGGTGGGTAGATATTTTAGCGAATTTCATAGCAATGAAAACATAAACTTCCCTGGCGAATTTCCTAGTAACCTACCCTACATCAGTGAGAGGTTAATCCCCACCTCGGTTATTGGCTTATCTGATAATCTTTGACCTCTAGAATACAGTAACATGAATGTAGATTTGATTTTTCGACTGATTTCAACATTAAGCATCTCTCTTAGTTTTAAGTCCCCTCACCGCGTCAAGGTGGAGATACATCGAGGAAGTAGGTTCGTAGGCGTCATTAAGTACATTTCGGGCATCGTGACGCAAATGAACCCATTCACACAAAGGTATACGGGTGTTCATAGCCTCGCCAGTGACCTTAGTACGAGGTATTAGGGTTCACCCATTTCTCTATTACACACATTCACACATAGGTTTACGGGCGTCCATAGCCTCGCCATTGACCATTTTTTAGAAGCGTTATTGGCCTCGCCAGTGAACTTAATAGAGAAATTAGAGGTTCTCCCTCATACCTCAACATAGAGGTCTTAAACCTCTACAACATTCATTCTTACAAAATAAAATGTCTTCTTAAAAATAATATTTTTGTCTCAAAAAATGGAAAAAAAAAAATCTTCACAGAGTAAACTTCTATTTTGTTTTAGATTTTCTCATTTTTAATTTTTTTTATTTTAAATTTTTTTTTTCAATATCAAATTAATGCATTTTACCATTTAACCAGTCCACCAGAGCATTAGTTTTGTATAATGAACATTTTTCTTCTAGGGTCCTATTATGAAATAAACACTATTTTTCAGGAAAAGAACAAATTAGTTCACTTAATTTGGACATCCGAGGTCTTCTATATTAATAAGTTCTGATCGTAAAAATAGAAGTTTTTGCGTCCCTTCTACATAAATTGTATGAAATATTTTCCCAGTATTACTTATAATGTTTGGTATTTCGTTGTAGTCTAACCCCCTTTCGTCCACCTTTTCTTATGTACAATTCGCGTCAACCATTCATTAGCACAAATACTTCTGTTATTTTGAATACTTTACTCTGGAGGTTTGAAAATCCAGTGTTGTAAAGATAATGTCAAAATAACTACAACAACAACGAGCTCTTTTAAAATAAATCTATTATTCGTGAAACCGTGTACTTCAATTATTATTAGTGAAACTGTGTACTTCAATTACTGATGCAGACTATATTTATGAAAATGTTTGATGAGTGAAGTTTATTTATACAATTTTTCTGAGAACATTTGTCCATGGATTATACTCAGATAAGCAATCATGTATCAACAATCAAAAGGTTGTGGTATTTTCTGGAAAGGCCTTCGAAGCTTCAAATTCCAATCTTATTTCAACAGGTCCAGTTTTTATACTCACTTTGTTTTGAGCAGTCAATTATAAGAATAGGATATTTTTATTTGAAGTCATTGAAACTAATCAAACTCGTTGAAGAAAAAAATTGATGGTATGATTTTTGGAAGTCAAACATCATTTGATATGGTAGGGAATAACAATTCACATTACTAAAAGTACATTATCCAATTTCTTCCAGAAAACAGCGTTTGGGCGCAGTGTGAGTGCCACTTTATCTACAAAGTGAATATAATTTAAAAATATTTGAACACTAATCCCTTTCTGTTATTTTTCATAATGCTAATAATAACAAAAGTTATTCATATTATTTTTTTCCTTCTAAACATAGAGTTCTAATATGTATATTTTTCAATCTAAACATGCCAAATAATAATACAGAACTATAATTTTTTTTTCTTAAGATCAACTATTGAGTTTCAACAAATTTAGTTTCTTATCCTAGATGATAATATTTCTTGGTAGAAGGTTGGAAAAATAAACAAACAGCAAATATACATCCAAATATTGGTAACTTGTATTTATACAACATTTATACTTATAACAATCTGACATTTACAAAACCCCTTCATTCCAGGGTGTCTTAAGTACAATATATACAGATAACCGCATTAGCACCTTCATAAACAAAACAGAAGCTAATTCTTTTACATAAATGTATAATACTATTAAGGCCCCTATCGAAAAAAAAAAAAATTTGGAGACAAAAAATATTGTCATTTTATATTGGTATTAACATTTTGAAATATAAATTAAATTGTATCCCAATAAAATTAGAAGAATCTTAAATAAATAAATACCAGGAATATATATTTCAAAAATATACCATGATAATAATTAATAATACTGATTTAAATCTACCTAAAAGTTGTTTAAATATATATGAACTTAAAGAGATTATATAAGATGTAATGTGTTCGTTAAATAACTATTCATTTATAAAATTTTCACTAAAATAATAAGCAGATCACTGATAATAATTACTTCTTCAGTATGAGATAATTGACTAAAATAATATTCTAATACATATAGGAGATTATAATCAATTCGATCGCTATCCATATTTCAATTCAATACATATACTCATATGAGAAAGAATATTTTGAAAATTTGTTTAGGAATAATTAATGAAGAAAAATTCCAAATACTGAGCACAGATTCTTTTATAGTATCAATTAGTATAATAATTTATCTTTCTAGTACTTATTAACCTACTAGAAGAAATATTTTTATTCAATGAAGCTACTATATTTTAAATAATTAAATCATACATTAAATCATGTAGGAAAGCTACACATTATTCTTTAAGTTATTTTTACGAATTTAAGACAATCCAAGAATAAATTGACATTACATCCTATTATGAAATATAACTTATAATTACAATTTACTGTTTTTTATTACATTTTCAACCCTTATTATAAAATAATAATGAAGATAAGTGCTTAGACTGATAAATTATTATTAATATGATACACAGATAAATTGTGATATATCAATTATGGAGTTATTTTTGTTCAGACTGCTTATATTTATATCGAGTGAGATTTATTAAAAGACACTTATATAATAGACAAATGTCTTCAATGTAGTAGTGATGAATTTTAAATGTATCAAAAAAATTTTCAATTCTGTTTTTGTTCCTATGACTACTTTCTTTTACATAAAAATATTTAAATGCACATTTACAACATAATCATTAATATTTACTCAATTAAAGAAATAAATAACACAAAACTCTTTAAAAATAAAATAAAATAAATATTGACATATTAGTAAAATTTCTTTTGAAATTGACAGTATGCAATAGGAGCCATAACCCAACCTTAAGTACCTTAGCCGTTTACAACCAAACAAAACAAGAACAAACTATAGAAACAATACCATTAATACAGTAAACACAACTCAACTAAAAACAATAAAAATCCACATTTTAAATAAGTGTAATATCTACAAAAATAAAAATTTGTGCCTATAAGTTAATATTGTTATGGTATAAACAATTAGAAGACTTTTTTTTTTGTCTTTTAATACTTAATAAACTAAACAAAAACTGATATATTTACAATTAGTACATTAACAAAACTCTGATCATTGTTCCAAATAAAATACTTGCATTCATAGAGAATTATAGAAATCTCTGGTTGTCATTAAATCTTTATATATCTACAGGAAAGATTTTACTCCTGGTGTGCAAAATAGTCGGGATTACAAATTATACTTTAAAATGTTACAATTTCAATAGGGTACCTAAGAGAGTTTTGATTAATTTAGGAAATAATATATTTTCCTAAATAGGCTAATTCGGATCTAACTTCAAAATAATTTCATAGGTATTGAATAAGAGCAGCCTAAATTAATTAATAAGGTCCTATAATGATGTTATTCAAAATTTCTCATATGTAATATTAATAATGAATTTCATAAGAATTTTAGAGCACACTTTAATAACATCAATTTACTAGCAAAGATAGGTTGTGCTTTTTCAACTCAATCAAGGAAACTTTTGCACTAGATTTTAGAGTTAGCCATGTTAAAAAGCTCTGAAGATTTTAGAAAAAAAAAAAAAAAAAAAAAAAAAATTGCAAAACCTATAAATTCCTATTTTAAATAATTCTATTAGTTAATAAAACTAAAATCAGTTAGTAAGTAATATAGTGCATGGAATTAAGATGTAGGTCAAAATTTAACAAATGATAATTTTTATCATTCAAAATGTTCCTGAATCAATCCAGCATATAGTAGGCAACCGAAAATAAAATCTTTCCAGTATCTTTGTTAATATGAAACTTCATACTAACTTGTATTAGTATTCTTTACTAACTAGTAAAGTCAATATTTTTTTTCTAACAACACCAATTTTTCAGTGGCACAAGATCAAAGAATTTTTCCATAGAATTGTATTTAACCTACAATTCAACAAATTTTCCATCCACTTCCGAATACAGAAAAAATTAAATAAAAGATAAGAAATATAAATTTTCATGCAGTAAAAACATTAGGCAAGCAGGGCTAAATAACATACCGAATAAAAATTATCAGATATATTATTATTTTTTATTAAAATAATAATGGGAGACCATGGATGGAAAACTAAATATATATATATTTCAAATTATATTTTATT
>KZ809395.1:12735-40193 GCA_000696205.2 Oncopeltus fasciatus
ATGTATTTACCATTTCATCTTCCGGGTTGGACCGAGTCAAATTGTTCTTTTTTGCCGAGCTTTCGCACATCATGTGATGGCTTCTTCAGGGCTGAAAAGAGAATGAGAGTTGTAAAAGAGAGATTTTTAAAATATACCACCTGGATTTTAAAAATCTATCTTTTACAACTCTCATTCTCTTTTCAGCCCTGAAGAAGCCATCACATGATGTACGAAAGCTTGGCAAATAACACCAATTTGACACGGTCCAACCTGGAAGAAGAAACAGTAAAGTATTTATAAATTTAAATTTAATGATATATTGAATTACGGTTTCATTTCTTTTGACATTATGCTTAATTTATAATAGTTTGATCCATAAAGGTATGAAATTGAGGGTAAAAAGTTCAAATTGTAAATTTTGTAACTGAAAATTTGTTTAACCTGTCTGTAGTTGAGCTTTGCATTATTTGTTCTCTTAGTTTTTGTTGTATCTTCAAATAGTTATTCTGGAAATTATTTTATTTTTTCATTGAAAAGTTCCCGGGGACTAAGCTAATGTAAAAACCATGTATGTGATACTTTATTTGATTTGTAACTGCCCTTATTGATTGTAAATTGATATTGAGAGAATTAGTCACACATTGAGGGTTTCTTCTGCACAAATACACAGAATTTTTTTTCTCATATTTTTCCTTCTCATAGTTTTTGTCATTTCCTCTATTTGTATCTGAAAGAGATGGTTTTTTAAGTCCACGAATTTAGGCTGTTATTATTTGGGTTTATTAACTCAAAATTAAGAATGAGCAAATTTTTCCACTTTCAGAGATGAAGAAAATAAACTATTGTGGAATAATTTGCTGTTTTTTTTTTTAATTATCATTTCTAAAAATACTTTTAATATGTATTTTTTAATTTTTACATTGATCCTCACTTTTGATTTTACAGGACCAAAAAAGTTTAGAAGAAAGGAGCTCATGTAAATCCTTTGAGGTAATTAAAGCTCTGTATTTTCAATAAATTTGTGTGGATAAGATTTCTTTTCTGGAATGTGTGACATAACGAAGAGATTTTTAAACAGGAGAATTGTTAGAAACATCCAGCACTTCATTTTGTACTTAATTCACTTATTTAGACATCATTCCTTACTGTATCCTATAATTTTGCTCAGCCAATTCGCTATTGTTATTTGATTACCTATAAGAGAATGGTCAGTAATCCCTTATTATCCTTTTTATATTCTTGATTATCTTAGATTTACTCATTTCATTATGTCATCTTGTTAAGTAGTTGTTAGATATGTTCAATTAGGAAATTTTTACCTGTACATGCTTCTGGTTGTCTTTTAGTATTCCTAATTTTCCCAAAGTTAAAAATTTGTTCTTTATGCACAAAGAATGTGTTACAAAGAACTATAAAAAACTTAGGAAAAAATAAAAGCCAAATATGATTGGTATTAATTGGCTGGAAAATTAACATGCAAAAAAGAAAAGAAAAATAAGTGTGCTATTATTTTATTTATCACCCACCAACATTTCCTCGTATGACCTAAGCATCAGAGCTAAAAGCAAACACCTGCTGGAAAATATAACTACTTACATACAAAGTCAAAATGTAATTTCAAATATATGAGTAAAGTAAGAATACAGCAAAAAATGAATGCTATTTAATACATTTATGTAATATATAAGAAAATAAAGAGGAACAATGTAAGGTTTTCATGGAGAATCCTGCACTTACAGAGTGTGTTATCCAAGAAAGATGCCCAATATTTTTCATATTTAAAAAATAATAATTCAGATTATTTCTTCACAAAAATTGCGGGGAGAAGGCATTTAAAAACTTTTGTTAGTGGGAGGGTAGATTACTGCTGATAAGTAGATAACCTAATTTGATAAGGGAGCTCACTGTGTTGTGCTGGGCTCCCTGGGTGAGCTCATTGAATTATTGTGGGAACTAAATACATCAATTATTGTAAGTTAAAAAAAAAAGAGTATATTAAAAGCTTACTACAATTAGATATAAGCACCTGTAGGGGTCAAAGGAATCTCTGAAGAAGGTGAGTAATGTCATGTCTGAGTTTGGAGGTGTATTGTATGTATAAGAATCACTATAATAATGTTTCTGCACTCTCCCACTATGCTATCAGCAAAAGCTGCCAGCCAGCTTTTAATCAAATTTCTGTCCTAACTTCTGAACCTTTCTTTAACTAAATGCTGCCAGGAACAGGCTTTCCTCATAGACTGTGCGTTGAATTATTACGCTGTCTACTGCTAATGAAACACTAGATTCAGTTTATAAATATTTTATTTTGTTGTGGTTTTTTATCCCACATAATTTTAAACAAATTAATGAGAGGGATAAAATATTTATAACAACAAAATAAAATATTTATAAAATTAAAATTTAATAAAGTAAATGACGAGAGTCGACAAAATGTATGACAATGTCAGCAACTTCGAGTTTAAGACGAAGTTCTCGTCTTTCTCGTAAGTTAGGCTCTCGCTAATGTAGAGGGAATTGAATGAGATAACTGGCTAGTCCTTGTGGTGTAATGGATTAATTAGCATTCCAGCCCGGATAGCAGGAGGTCCAGGTTCGATTCCTGGCGAGGACAGATAGTTTTTTATTTTCTGTTCCCTCTCATTAATTTGTTTAGATTCAGTTTAGTTTATATATCTCCTGTGTGATTTATTTTTTTTGCTGTCGAAGTTTATACTTTATTATAAGTATTGTTTTTGTTGTGGTATTTAATCTCACATCAATTTTTTTAAATAATAAATGCAAGGGAATAGAATAAAAAATCTGTCTCAGCCAGGGCTTGAACCTGGATCTCCTGCTCTCTGGGCAAGTAAGTTAGCCAATTACACCACCGAGACTAGCCAGATAACTTATTAAATTCCCTACACTCCTACCGGTAGTCTAAACCTCCGAGTTAAGTTTGGGTCACTGTATTATGGATGTATTAAAGCCTGAACAGGTAGCCTCTCTAATCTAAACACCCATCATGGGCTCGGGGCAAGCTTTGGAAGGAATAATATAAAATGTGTAGACATTCATAGTAAACATAAAAATAAAAGAAGAATTGATACACATTTAGGAACTAAAAAGTAATTGAGCAGCAGAGTAGGACTGCATAAATGCAATATTAGTAGTATAAAAATTCATTATGTAGGAATGTTGTAAACTTAACAGATTTCTCTTGTTTCATCAAATATATGCATACTTAAGAATAAAAAAGTGATTTGATCTTAAAAGCCTAAAAGATAATGAAGAGAAATGACAGTGTTGCTGAAAATGTTCACGTAGGCTTCCATAGTCACCTGGAATATTCACTGTTGAGGTAACATCTTCATTTTCTAAATTCATGTTGAATAAGTGAAATGTAATAGATTTTTTCATTCCTTAAATGAGATTTGAATAAAACTTTTATTTTATTTTAAAAATTAAACTAAGTATTACAAAAAATAAAATTAATTTCAAAAGTATTACATNGGGGGGGAGGTGCTCAAACTTCTTCCTTTATTCTTAAATGTTATTTTATTATGAGTTTATTTTTTTTTCTTCTTAGGAGGCCTCCAAAATTATAGAATATAATACAAAAGGGTGGTCTCTTTAGGCCCTTGAAAAATCACTTTAAGTCCCTAGGATTAGCTTCTGTGATGTCCTCAAGTTTGAAAGTTCCTCTCCAATGAACCAGTCTATTCTATAGTGTCACATCATCATAAATTATAATTATAAATTGATCTGTTTCACAATGTTTAAATCTTAATATTTATTTATTCATGTTTATATTCTGTAACATTTTTACAAGGCTTATTAAGTAAGAAATTTACAAATATAATTCCAATGGTTGAACACTTCCCTCACTCTTCCTTCCTGGTCAGTCGAAAACAAAGCATATTGGTTATACTTTACTCTCCTTCTTCTCTCCAGATTGTAAATTAAATTTCAGTATTTGCTTTTACTTATATCCGTGTTTAATGAAACATTTGAAATCTGTTGAGGTTATACAGCTCCTATGGGTCTAAATTTTTAAATTAAAGAGACCTTATTGGATATTACTCTTCTTTTTGCTAAACTGGATGAATTTGTTAATGCCTGAGATTGATTGAAGAGAAGAGGGGTAGTTTACAGATGTACCAAATTGAAAATAGGTGTAATTATTTTCTACATTGATATTCTATAACATTTTAAACCCTTAAATACAGTGTCAAGTCCTGTTTTCAATTTTTAAGCCACTTCTTTTTCACTAATAAAACTTGACTGAGTAAATTTATTTGAATTATTTATTCTATCACTAGGATTAGAGAATTTCTCTCCTTCAGATATGTTTCAGGAACTAGTTATTAAAGTAATTTTTTTTTATATATCGATTTCAACTTTTATACTTAATTTCAGGATTCAGAGGTTTCTGATGAATTGAGGTCCATATCAGGTATTATATTATTTAGATATATACTATTTGTAGTTTCATTTATTTTTATAAAAAGTTAGGGTTTTAGTTAATTTCCTATAATTTATTACTTGTTTGACTCTTTTATTTTATTTATTAAATTTATTTTTTTTACCTGTTCCTTTGGTATTATAATCATCAATTTAAATCATTAATTGTTGAGTTTATCCAAGGATTAAACAATAACACAAAGATAACTTTCATTGTTTAAATGGAAAAAAAAACTGTTTTTAAAAATTTCAAATTTTGATTTGCATGTAGAAAATCAAAAGTCAATAGTTATCAATTCATCTATGTTTTAAAACATTTTCACTTTTTATATGTTTTAAAAGCTTAGAAACCAATTAGTATGGAATTTTCTCATTATTTTGTGGATGTGTGACACACAGTCTGTGCTGCTTACTACTATGAGCATTTGAACAAGAGATGTATATCACTGTAAAAGACGAGACCAACTAATTTGACAGTTCATCCTTTTCTGACAATGCCATAGTCCTAATAACCTAGATTGTTGATCACCTAACAAACTGATATCTGACATTGCCAGGCCCCACATTGCAGCTCTTTTGGTCTTCATACAGCAGGAAATGCTCTGAACACAACTTGATAATCTCACTATAGCTTAAACTTATTGTGATGTGATTTCCATTTGTTTCAACTGTGTAAAGAAGTGAGTTCTTAGGAAAAAAAAGTAAAATATGATGAGGGTATGGACGCATTCAAGCCCAATTGGCTCTGGTACCAATAAGCTTTATTCTGCGATTTTTTTTTGTAAAAAAACCATTAACTTTCACTGGAAATAATATATTTCTAAATTGAAAAACTTTTTATAAAAATAAATTGTAATCGTCTTTTATTTTTCAACTGAGTAAATTTTTAAAATCTGTTTATATTTGATTAGCCTTGTGTGTCTTTTATTTATTAGATTGATGTCTCAGTTCTGGACTCGAACAACTTAGCTATGTGTATAAGGAAAAAAACAGCAAATACCGCAAATTTTTATCTGAAATTTTAATGCAATGGAGAGAATTTGAAATCTTCAAAATAGTTCCTATTATAATTTCAGCACTTGGTGTAGTGCCTTGTACATTATCCGGCAGTCTTGAAGCCTGGGTGAAAATCAAGAATTTTCTAATAATCTAAATAAAGTTAACAAATAGGACAGTTTGTTTTTATTTTTGTTTTTTAAAATTGATCATTTTATGGTCTTTTTAAATGAATTAAATTATAATTATTTTTTATGTAAATTGATTTAAATGTTTTTAAAATTTGATTAAGCCAATAAATTATCATATATTTTATGAGTCATATATGTGTAAAGGGCTTCTTTTTTTTTTTGTTTATAAATGGTAGCTTGTCAAATGTGCATGAACTATGAGCGTGAACTGGTCGAAACCCAAACAAAAGTAACTGAACTAGAGAAGGAAGTATCTGTGATGGATAGATTGAAAGAAGAGTTGAAAAAAGAGTCAGTATTTAGGAAACAAATGGAAGAAAAATGGACTGAAAGCAAGGAACAACATAAACAAGAGGTAAATTACTTTTTAAATCACTCTCTTCATATTACTTTATTATTTATAAAATGAAACTAATTATATAATAGTAGTTTAATTATTCTTTAAAACTCAGTTAAACTGCCAACCAATTCAATTTTCACTCAAATTTTATATTATTAAGTATGTGTCAAAATAAAAAAATGTTTACATTCCTATTTATTATATTTTATCTAATACAGAGACAACTTTTTTTGATAACGTAGTTGCTTATCTGGAACTAAATTTTCTTTTGTTGTGTAAATGTATAGTAAAAAAAAAAGGTATGTAGGTGACAAAAGTTTATGGAACTTTGAATTATTTGTGGAAATGATCTTGAATACTCTGTTAGATAGAGTGACTCCATTTAATTCAAACATATTGTCCGTAAACAAGAAGTCATTATAGTTTTTAAATTAAAGGAGTTATTTTGAAAATTGTGTAAAAATGTATTTCCACTTTTGAAGCAATCATGAACAAGCTAGCACACTTTAGCAGAATTCTGATTACTTTTGCATATGTTTCCTTCATTGATTGAAGGATTATGATTGAATATGACTTATTTAGCAAGTCATATACAGGATGTTAGTGATTGATAATGATATCACTAACATCCTGCACCATTTGTCGTCTAAAAGTTTTTATTTTTTTCTAATGTTTTGGTTTAAATTTCTTAGAGATGATGAAGAGAGAGAGAGAGAGAGAGAGGGGGAGGGAGAGAGAGAGATGATGAAGAGAGAGAGAGAGAGAGAGAGAGAGAGAGAGATGATGAAGAGAGAGAGAGAGAGAGAGAGAGAGAGAGAGAGAGAGGGGGGGGGGAGGGAGAGAGAGATGATGAAGAGAGAGAGAGAGAGAGTGAGAGAGAGAACCATGTACACTGTATTCATGACACACTCATTAATGAAAAAGTCTGACTTGTAGGAACTGAAGAAATACCTCTGTGTTGTAGATCATGAATATTTTTATTTTAACTTTCTTTGTTATACAATCCTCTATACTATATATATACACTATCTATCAGCATTGTTTCATTGCTTTGAATTAAGCCCATAGCAAAAAAAACTTAAAAAAAAAACTGTATTTTACCTCTGCATTTCAGTTAATTCCCACTCCGATTTGCCTGATTTCAGACAGTAAAAAACTCCCTTCAGAGTGTGGATTAATTTGCAGGTGTTTATTCAAGATTTTTTTTTTTTTTTAATATTGCTGAATAAAGGGCTCCAGGAGAAAAAACTGTCCAAGGATAGGCTTATGTACATGCCCAATGTTCCAATGTGATTACAATACTTATATTCAACACAGTGATTGGATAGTAAAAAAAAAAAAAAAATCAAGGATTTTAAAAATGTAAACCTGAGCTTTCCTCTTGATTATACAAACTAAGACAAGAGGTGGCCAAATCACTTTTTAATGAATGATTTTAGGAAAGTTTGTATCAATGATCTTATGAAGAAAAAAATCCTCGAAAATTTTGCTTAATTTGGATAGCCATTTCAGTCAGCTAAAATAATATTTTAAAAGTCTCTTATCCATGGAATGTTGTTATAATTCACAGCTTTTCTCTGACTTATGGACTAGAATCTCATTGAGACACACAAAATCCGCTAGAAAAATTGTTTATCTTATTATTTCATTAGGAATATAGGAAAAAAAAAAAAAAAAAAAAAAAAAAAAAAAAAAAAAAAAAAAAAAAAACAAAACCATGAAACAGGTAGTGGTCAAGAATGTAAAATAAAATCTTACTTAATGAGAAAGAATATGTTGATTGTGATCTGGCTTAGTTGCAAGATACTGTAGCATAGCATTAGGCACTGTAGATTAAACTATCTAAAGTGCTAACTTCTCTAACTGAATACACCTTGCTGCAATCACGTTGGAAAAAATAAATAAATAAAACTAGGACCATTATATATACTAGGTACTGCTCCATCAACTCAGCTGATAACCTGACAATTTCCTTCTCCAAAACCTAATGCTAGTTGTGCCTCACCGGTTACTCCCTCCTATGTTCCACAGAGCACTTAGAATCATAAATAAAGTATACACAAATACCCACACATAAGCAGGTGAAAGGGTCACTATGGGCACCTCCCCCGTAATCCAGTCTAAAAAAAACTGTAACAATGCAGCAGTAAAAAAAAAGTATTTTTGTTATTTTGTAAAAATTTTCATCCCCTCATTTATTAACAGTGATATATTATAATTTTCTTCATTACTTGACAATATAGTGGACTTTTTCCAAGCTTTTATTTCTTGTGCTCCTTTACAACTACTCAAAAATTTGTAGATGATAGCAAAAAAAAAACAAAAAAAAAAAAAAACAGAAGATGTGAAAACCTGGTTTATAAGTCAGGAAATAGAAAACAGGCTGATTTTTATTGATGGCAATTATTCCAACATAGGATTAATAGGGGAAAAGAAAAGAGGATAAGAAGGAAAAACTTCTGAAAAGTTAGCATTTTTTTAAACTGCAAGTGATAATTTTTTATTTCCTTTTTGGTTTTAAGAAACATTAGAAGATAATTGAAAGGTATGAATTTAATTTTATTGTGTATTTTAATTTAAAAAATTTTAAATATGATATTTATTTTAATAAAGCTTAGTTTTTAAACATTTCTACAAGTTTTATTAATTTTTATGAACTTCCAGTAATCAGGCACTATCCCTATCTTATATCTGCAAGATCAGTGAGAGTTTACTCTATTAATAAATGGAATATTTTACAATAAAGAATATTATTTAATTAAGGTTATATGTACATTTGGTGGGTTATTTTATAGAATATATATATTTATGTATGAATTTATACCAATGTTGCGGATTTGAAATATGTAACATTGGTATACATTCAGAATCTTAAAATATTTTTACTCTTTCAGGTTACTGATCTGCAAGGTAAGCTACAAATTAGTGAAAATTCTCTTACTGATCTCAGGAAAACGTTTATGAAGACCAAAGAAGAAATTCTAAAGCAATTAGGCAGGCTATCAGATGAGAGGAGGTCTACCCAAGACAATTTAGAGAGGTTTGTTATATTATAAAAGTCATATATTGCCCCATTTCTAGTAGACAGTTGTAATTTCTTAGATGCCTTAATTTTTTCTTCTTTTAAATATGAGACCAGTGATTTCAAAATATATTTACTATTTTCACAGGCTGAATAGTATTAAAAATTAACTTTTATAGCAAAGCCTTTGGTCATGTAGAAGTTATGAATTATTCAAAAGGAGAGTTTTTTTTTTTACCGTAGATATTATTATTAGATGATTTTAATTAGGGTTTGGTCAAGGTAGATCCAAAAAACACTAATTTAAAAAATGTATTTTTTTAAAAGATTATCTGCCAACGTTTCGGCTTACATTGTAAGCCATCTTCAGGGCTATTATAAGCTTACATTGAAGCAATTCAGGGTTAGCCCTGAAGATGGCTTACAATGTAAGCCAAAACGTTGGCAGATAAGATAATCCTTTAAAAAAATTTTTTTTTTAAATTAGTGTTTTTAGGATCTTTCTTGACCGAACCCCAACTAAAATCATCAAATAGTTATGAATTGTTCTTTTATAAATTTATGTTTTACTGAATATCTTAATATCGGAATAAAAGATTGTCCAAAGTGGGCCTTGAATTATAAGTGAAAAAGTATCAATATTTAAAAAAAAAAAAAAAAAAAAAACTGAAACAATTTATTAATTTATGTCAAGTGCATTTTAGCAAACCATGACTTTTCTTCTCATTATATGTTGTGTAAAGAGTTTAAAACCAATTACTTTTTTTTAAATTTCTATATTTGAAATCACCTTCGCTCCAGAATATTTAGAATGGATTAAAATTAATATTTATGCATGTGTAGAATGTGTGGGTATTTTTTCGTTATTTATTTCTATATGGTCCTTACATAATATCACATGCATTGTTTTATAATCTATATGGTTTATAATATTTACAGAAATTCTTTCTTTTTAATATATATATATGNTACATATTTTTCTAATATAAAGTAAGTATTATTTACAGGGTTATATACAGATCTGTATAAAATAAATATGACCCTTAAATACACAAATATAATTTTCATATAATCTTACAATTGAACCTCATTAACTAGGGTATGAACATTTGTGATTAGATTATTATGCAAAGTGACAATAAAGTATGTTGCTGAAGGAAAATAATTAATGTTTCAATCAATTAATGAAAGGGAATAGAATAAAAAATCTATCTGTCCCAGCCAGGAATCGAACCTGGATCTCCTGCTATCTGGGCCGGCGTGCTAAGCCATTACACCACCAGGACGAGCTAGATATCTCATTAAACTCCCTCTACACTAGTGAGAGCCTAACCCACGAGAAAGGCGAGAACATTGTCTTAAACTCAAAGGAGCTGACATTGTCAAGCTATTTGTGGACTCGTCATTTACTTTATTTAATTTTTCTTTATAAAATTTTATTCTATTCCCTTTCATTAATTGTTTAAAATTTATGTGGGATAATAAACCACAACCTAATAAATATTTTAATGATTCAATGTTACTCTATGTATAAGTAAGTAAATATTCTGAAATATCTCACCTGATGATTTCTTCCTCTCCTGATATACAATTTATATTTGTATGTATTCATTAAAAATAGTCACACTTGGTATATATAAACTTGATTTAAAAATTTTGAAAAAATAAACTTTAAATCTTGGATACATCTACTTTGGTTGAGGTTTCAGGAAGATAAAGAGAAAAGGAAATGAAAGCAGGACATAATTTCCAATATTACCATATTGTTTCAACTAATGTGTATGAGTTGTTTAAAAATAATTATAATATTTCTTTATTTTGCCTAGAAAAATTTAAATAACTATTTTGTCTCCTTTAAAGTAAAATAATAAAATAAGAGACCCTTGCCAATGGTCTTTCTTTCCATCCTCAACCTTCATGATCATTTCTCACTTAAAAACCTGCCTACATCATTTGATGATGATGCTCAAATCTGTTATTTGCTTTCTTTCCTCCATAAGAATTAAAAACTGCAACCTATTAAATTCAAAAATGACTAAACGTAATGAGTTTCTGATTTTACACAAACAGCTTTTCTTTTTTTTTTTTTTAATTCCCAGGATTTTATTTATGGTAATGAATTTATTTGCAATAAATTCCCTGCATTAATTACTTTCTTCTATTCCTCCATTATCAATCCATCAAGCCATATTTTGTTTCGCTACACAATAAAAAATCTCAGCGTTAGCCTAGGTTAAACTTTCTCCTGGAATTTCCCATTGCTGTTTCTCCATTAGCTCCACTACTCCAGTCAATTTCTCTCTCAAAAGTCTGCAGTCTTCTTTTCTTCTTCATTGTTCTGCATTTTGACTACGGTTTTACAACAACTCAATTTTTGTTAAACTATTTTGTGAGGTATGTTTATGATTGTTCATAGAGCTGTGCTTGGAGCCCAGTTTTTCATAGTTCCTTGATTTTATCAACTTCCACTAGTAATTCTTTATTTCTCTCGTCATATCTTTTCATTTCTCTCCATATATCTTCCTTTGTAATCTCATCGACCGTAGACTCATTCCATTATGGATCCTGGATTTATGTGATTTTTTCTGGCTCTGTCAAATTGTCATTGAAAATGTTTCCTTTATACCTCAAGCATTTTTCTATCTTTGGTGACCAATGTCCTTTGTTTGTTCTTTACATTTCTTGAAGCTTTAATTTTCTTCCAGAATAGTTTCTTGGTTCCAGAATAGGTTCTTATTCAGCTTCTCTGAAAAAAGGTCTTTTGTTTTGTTCTTTTCACTACTTTTTCTTCTTGGGATTTATTCTTTTCAAGCAATTTTCTCCTCTTTAATTTTTCCTGGGTCGTTTTCTTAATCTCAATCCAAGGTTATTGTCTAATTTGTTCTATTCCCCACAGTTGATTAGTACATTGGGGAAAATATCCTCTAGCACTAGGTACCTATTGGTCCATGTGTCCTTATTCAATATATTTAGCACCACCCTTTCAAAAAGGAAACATCATCTGCTCTGCAAATAGCCCCCCTAGCGGATGGGCTCACTCTAGGCTTTTTTCCCTCAATAAGTGCATACCTAATTTAATTTTCATTGGGAAATTTTTGGATATATTTTAAAATTCCATTACATTTTTCCCTTGAACAAATATGTAGCTCTGCTATATATGATCTCTCTCATATTCTAGCTTCTGAACAAACGTATATCTTCAATTTAAGGGCTCTAATTTACTTTGTCGTTATGTAACCCAAATCAAGGGTTGATATATTGACTTACTTTATATATATTGGTGCATTACTTTCTGCTAGATGAAAATGTTTATTGTTTGAAAAAAGAACACCTGAATGCACAAGGAGAACTCGCAATATAAATCAGTAAACATCCTGCCATTGTCTGTAAGGATTGTTGAAGTCTAACAACTGGCCATTTACCTTTTTTGCCAATACCCACATTGAAATCCCCAGCAATACTCAAATTATCCTTCCTTGAGTCTTAGATTGTCCTAGAACTCTGACATTTCATGCACTGAACTGATATAAGAAATAATATAAATATTTTCTCAGATTCACAAAAGCTTGTTGGCTGCAATGTTTATTATTGCCTGTAAATCATTAAACTCTTTTTTATGCAGACAATGCTTCTTCTATTTGTCTTGCTGGTATTTATATTAATGACTTTTGATTGTGACATTTTATAAATAATTTATTTGTAAACTATTTCACTTGGTAATTCTGTCAAAAATGTTAACCATCACTTACCAACATTATTTCACTCACAAAAACACTGCTCTATATTTTCATAATATTACTATCAAAAATTTTTAGACAATAAGTTACTTTTACATAAGAACATTGTATGTGCATGTGCATATGTGCTTGAAAAGAATGGACCTGCAAAGCATTTTAAAAAAATCATGATAAACAGCTAGACTTTATTTTATTGTTATAAATTTTTTTTTTCTATTTACACTCATTTACATCAGTCTTCCAATCTATTTTACTATCTTATTCCATGTTCATTGTGTATCTTAATTTATTGCTATTTTTACAATTTTGTCATCTCAATAATTTACGCTACAAATAATAAATGAAAAGAAAATTAAAGTGTTTTTGTATTATTCTAGGATACAAAAAGAAAATGAAAATTTAGTTGGGAAGTATAATAGACATTCACAAGATCTGCAAAATGAAGAAATCAATTTACCAAATACTGTTGAGGTAACATCTTCATTTTCTAAATTCATGTTGAATAAGTGAAATGTAATAGATTTTTTCATTCCTTAAATGAGATTTGAATAAAACTTTTATTTTATTTTAAAAATTAAACTAAGTATTACAAAAAATAAAATTAATTTCAAAAGTATTACATCAAAAATAATGTAACTAAGTATTACATATCAAATTTACAAAAATGTTCATGATGTAGATCAGGATGTAAACTAAATACACCAAAATATAATTGTGCATTATAATTAATAAGTCCTCTCAATGTCTTTCCTGCGAAAAAATCAATTCTCACAATGGGGAGATCTGATCATGGCTTTAATATGCTGAACAATTGGAATTAAATAATAAAGTAATACCTAGTTATAGATTGCCATATTTATGTACATCCTCTCTGAAACCCTTATGACCTTATTGTATGTATATTTTGTCATACAATTAATTTCAACCATTAATTTAATTTTAATATAAAATGTTTCTAAAAAGCCCAACCTAAGACAATAGGGCGACTTTTAATTTTATATGAAATATTGAAGACTCTAAAAGACAAAAATTTTATGATGCAGTTTATCCTAATACTATTATTAATTCAAGCACATTTTAACTTATGCACTACTTTATCCCAATTAAAGGTAAGCTTAATAAGTATCATTATGTGAGCTGGAAACCTCAGGCACATATTTTTGTCAACATATTTTTATGAAAAAGATATATTTTCTCTTCATATATAAATTGAAAATGGGGAAAAATCCCAAAATATTGTTCAAACATTTATGAATATAATAACTTTAAAATGTTTATGATATAATAACTAATTGATATAAATAATGTGTATTGTTGTGTAATATTTGGAGACCCTTAATTTCTTAAGGCATCAGTATTAGTTGAAAAATTAAATTTATTTATTCCTTATAAAATATGCCTTGATCTTTCTTTATCAGTCAAGGAAACAGAAATCTTTTTCATCTCTAATCAGACTGTTTCTGTCCATTGTTGAACATACTTTTCTGACAGTTGTAATCCAATTTGATATTACTATTTTGAGGTTGTCTTTTAATGTAATTTGGTTCTAAGGTAAGTTCTTAGTTCCCTCCCCAAAACTCTCTTTGTCGGTGTGCCATTCTTTAGTCTGGATATGTCTCTGTCCCATTTTTGTTTGAACTTCGTGATGTACAGTATAATGTCCTCTACACCTGCTCTTTTCCTTATGTCTACATTTTTGATTCATTCTTATTAGGGTTAGCTTGGACCTTTCCTTTCTATATTGTGTGGTTTTGTAGTATTTTAGCAAGCCTTTTTATGTGTTAATGTTTCAGCCCTACAAATTAAAACTTCATTATTCACTTGTATGTTTGAGTATTTATCTCATTATTTATTTTCATGGGTATGCTAGGAAATACATCAGTCATCAACATTTTTGTTTTATTGTAATTTATTCGTAGGCCTGTTTTCTGTGTTGAATGTTGTAATTCTTCTAGGATTTTATTTCTCTGTATTCTTTTAAGTTTCTTTATGTCAAAACTATCATTCACTTATTTCAGGAACATTCAATCTTTCCTTATCAGATACCTTTACTTTCTCATATTAAATTATAAAATATATGTTATAGTATGGCAGTAAATAAATGATATAATAATATGTAAATAATTTAGAAAGCATAATGTTTCCCTTACTATCTCTCTCAGTTTTCTTAATTGTTGTGGTATGATCTATAAGTAAATGCACTACATTATTATACTACTGTAATTAACCTAAATCTATATTGCTTTTTGTAGGCTTTACATTTGATGTGGCTTCGGCAAAGAGAAGATTTGATAAGAGCACGGGTTGGACTTGAACACAGTGAAGAATCAGTAAAAACTCTTGAATGTCTTTGTTCTTCTTCAGAACAGAAGCTGGCTGAAATGGCCTCTCAGCTGACCAGGATGGAGTAAGATTTGTTTATTTTTCCTTTGTCCTATACTGCTTCCAATAATTTAACCTACATGAATAGTAATGATAAGGATATAAATACAAATAACTAATCATTAACACATAAATGGATCATAGCCTGTATAATTACTCCAGGAGATTGTTTATTATTTGATCTACAAAGTTCAAAAATTCCTTTCATTAATCCATGCTATATTAGTACATATATTAAAGCAATGCAAGTGTTAGACTTGTTAGAATTGAAAGATTCAAGGTCCAAGTTTTTTATATGTAATTTTGGTCCATGAAAAATTTTCTTAGTGCATACCTACTAAAGTGATTATATTTTGAAAATTTTAGTTTTATACCATAACATATTTCAAAGGATTGTAAATGTTTTAATCTTATTTAATACTTACCAATACTTAATAATCCCTTTAGAACATACTCTAAGCTTGTTAAATCCCACGGGAATTCTTCAAAAAAGCCTCAGTTTGGTTGTTAAAAAAAAGCTTCAGTATGTTTCAAAAAAGAAATGACACTGTCCTACAAAATTCTCATAATTTTAAGGGATTACTGGAACCACTAGCTACAAAAAACATGTAGAAAGTAATTAACAATAAAGTTTTATTTATTAAAAAAATATGTATTTATATAATTAAGTATTTGCAACATATTTTTTGAAGACCTTTTTGACAAGGATGTAAAATTGAAATTGAAGTACTGCAAATTCTGTCATTTACTGAAACAAAAATTACAAGTGGTACCATAAGGCTCAAGCACCACCTTAGACCTTCCCCTGGAAGACAGGATTAGCCAATGGGAAGGCAGGCTGCTACCAAGAACCAGTAAACTGTGTGAGAGTGTGTGCGCATGTGTGTGTGTGTGTGTGTGCGCATATGTGTGTGTGTGTATTGTGACAGAAATTCCAAATAATTCTTTATTTAGGGTTACTCCAATCCTGAAAAAATAAGCAAAAAGCAGTTATAGGAAGATGTTAAAAACTCTGACTTATAATAGGGCAGTATGCACTTTATCAGCAGACCAGATCATAGCAAGTATTAACTAGGACGTCTTTTACTCCTGCTTTGATAATTAGACTTCTTCCTAAAAATAATTACCTTTTGAGGAAAATATATACCTCTCTTACTAAGATTTGAATTTTTTCATATTGTTTATTCTTAAAGTTGATTTCCTCTTCTCTGTCCTTCTATTCTATATTCCTTTTTCTTGCAGGAATGAGAAAAACAATTTAGAACAGGAGCTAGTGAGGCGAGAAAACAGAATTGAGCAGCTCTTACTCATTGACCAGGAAAGAAAAAAGGAAATAGATGAACATAAAGCAATGATTCAAGTCCTAAAATCAGATAAGGTGAATTTTCACTCACATTTTTGGTTAATACTTTGGGGCAATTTTTAGTGGACATTCATGAAAAAAAAAAAAAAAAATTAGTATTGTAAGAAAAAAAATTTTCCATTTGGGTTAAGTTTACTTTCAGTACTTAAATATAAATATAATCTCAAAAATTATTAGATCATTATTTTATTTTTGTAAATCAATGTTCATCAGGGCAGAAATCAAACTACAAATTACAATATTTTTTTAATGGCTTATTTTGTTTTAAGTCATCAACTCTCTACATTTAAGGCATGATTATATGTAACTTAATGCATCTTTACTATATTTTTATTTCTTTAATTTACTCTGAAGAAAAATTTATTTATACATTATTTNGTTAGAATATTGTTAAGGAGGCTATTTATTTATTTATTATTATATATTTTTTTGTGGAATGGGTGTGGTGAGTTAAAATGAAGGAGATGTCTGGAATCAGAAGGAGGTCATCAACATATATGTTCACGTAGGCTTCCATAGTCACCTGGAATATTCACAAATACTTCTTCTGGCCTTGACCATGTAGTAAAGTTACTTTTTGCCAATTATCATGTGATGGCTTCTTCAAGTAGAAGTAGCCCTGTCATTCTTAGGCCTAGGGAGAACATCGGCCATTTTTTTTATTGGTTTTTTTTTTTAATCATTCTTGTTCTTCTAGAGGATCCAGGCTATTCTTTTTCTTGAACCTTTAACATATGGAATGGTCGTGTAGTCTCTGAATGATTTTTTTTTTCTGTTTCCTCACTATTTTGCTTATGTGTTTTCTTCTGGTGAACCTTTTCAATACACTGGAATTGTAACCATTCTTTATGAAGGTAGTCTTCTGGGGCCTCTTTTCCTTCGCCAATTGCTTTGGCACTGATACTATCTAGGCTCTGTTCAGTAAATTGTTTAAGACTCCTTCCTTTTGTGCCAGGTGATGTGAGTTGGCATGAAGATGAAGATCAGTGTGAGTAGGTTTCCTGTTTACAGTATGACTGAGGAGATTCTCCATCTTTTCCACTAGCACATCCAGAAAGAGTAATTGACCTTTTTCAATTTCCATGGTAAATTGTATGCTAGAGTTTTTTTTATTTAAATAGTGCAAAAGCTGTTCCAGGGACATGCTGTCCTGTCTCCAGATTATGAAAGTACTACCAATATATTGGTGCCAACTTACCGGAGCCTTAGTTGCTGAGGTGAATGCCTTGTGTTCGAAGTCCACCATTTATATATCTGCCGGGAAAGGGCTCAATGGCGATCCTATTTCTGCTCCTTCAAGCTGTCCATAAACCTCTCCTTTGAATTGGAAATTCATTGATTGCAGGCAAAAGAGGGGAAACCTATTCATACTAATAGATATCTTCATACTGACTCAAATCATCATTCGACACAAAAGGAAGGAGTCATAAACAATTTACTGAATAGAGCAGAGATATAATTAGAGCCGATGTAATTGGCAAAGGAAAAGAAGTCCCTGAAGACTGCCTTCATGAAGAATGGCTATGAATCTTGTGTATTAGGAAGGTTCAGCAGAGGAGAACACAAGAGCAAAAAGAGAGGAAACAGACAAAAAATAATTCAGAGACTACACTACCATTCCGTTTGTTAAAGGTTCAATAGAAAGAATAGCCTGGATCCTTCCTGGATCGGGAACTATTGTTCAAATAAAAATCCATCCTCCCAAGCACCCTTTACCTTATCCTTGGCTTCTACCTAACCGATCGATTCATCAGGGTCTGACAAGGATTAGATTACTCAGAATATTACCAAGTGGAAGCGGGAGTTCCACAAGGTAGTGTGTTCGGGCTCATCCTTTACATCCAGTACACTGCCGATATCCCGTCATATCCTAACACACTCCTAGCAATCTTTGCAGATGACTAAGCAATCCTTTCTTCCGATGCTGAATCACTTTCTGGCAGAAAAAATCTCCAGCGGCATCTGATGATCATGCAGCGCTGGTGCTTTAAAGTCAACCAAGGCAAATGCTGTCATGTTACTTTCACACTAAGGAGGAAACAACCTGGCAGAATTTACTTTAATGACATCCCTATCCCAATTTCCGATTGTGTCAGGTACCTAGGCTTTCATCTTGACTCCTGTCTAACATGGAACACACATAAAAAGACAGGAACTAAATAGGAGATTTGGACAACTCTACAAGCTACTAAGTCAACCTTAACTGTGACCAACAAACTTACCATTTATAAGACGTTACTGAGACCTATCTGGATGTATAGAGTTGAACTGTGGGGAACAGAAGTGACTTCCAACCAATCTTTACTTATTTTCACTTCTTGATTAATAATACTACTATATATAATAATACTTTTTGACAAAAATATTACAAATAATTAAATAGAAAAATTGATTATTTGTAAACTACCTGTAATCTTTCTCAGATGTTTCCTTCTAGTATGTTAAAATTATTTTAATTTATTTTGATCTTCTGTCTTCTATTTAGAAGTAAAAAAAAAATTTTTAGTTTCAAGTTGATGGCTTATGTCTGCATTTACTATATTAACTTTTTTATGCATATTTACGCTTATTTATTTTGTTTTATGTTTAACTTACTTTTCAACAACTTAAGGTTATGGGGGAGAGCTATCTACGGGTCATTCTATTCTAAACATTTACTTCTCGATAAATGCTTGTCCAGGGTGGGATTTTAACCTGCAGCACCTGCCAGTATTGTGAGAACTGAATGTATCCCCTCAGCTACCCTATTTTTAGTTAATTTCCCAAATTATGAATGGAATCCACTATTATACTACTTAGTCAACATTATTAGATATATTACCTCTATGATATGATATACATAATGAATTGTGAATGACATTTTTATGTGCATTTTGACTTATGCTGCAATGTGAAATTTTTTTTCTCTCTTTAAGAACAATTTTTAAAATGAATAATCTATTTTTTAGAAAAGCAAAGCCGTGTTATGCTCATTGAAATTTCTTAACTAAATAATTTATAAGACTCATATATCGTACTTAATAAATATTTAAATTGTTAAATATGATACAGTTACTTGAATTATCTGTCTTGCATTTAAGCAAAAATATTTTGCTCTTTGAATACGAGGGCAGATTTCATAAATCATTGAATACATTGCATAATTTTTTTGCTTTGTATATTAACTTTAAGATTAAATGATAGTCTTCACTTGCTCTATAGGGCACAAATTAATTCCTCCTTAAAAATGTCATCAAAGTTTCTGTTTTTTAAATGAGTATAGTTAATGTTTCCTTTTCTTTTCAGAAAAAATTAGAAGAAAGTGAAAGTGAATTAAGAAGCCGACTAATCTCTTTGCAAACAGGTCTGGAGAATGGGGAAGCTGTCCAGAAAGACTTTGTCCTGTTGTCTCAGTCATTGCAAAGGGAACTTGAAAGGTTGAGAGGGCAAAATAATGTTGTAAGTTGTCCTTCTTTAGCATGTACTTTGAGTAATAGTTTCTCTACCATTTAAACGCTTTCATGCTATATTTTATATTATCTTAGTTTATGGACAGTTTTTCTACTTTCTATAAAATAAACTATCTTACATCTTACTCTGGGTTCTCTGTTTATGTTTAAAACAATAAAATTAAATTAAAAAAATTCACATGAAAGTTCTATTGTTTCTATTATTTTTGTGCCTATTCAAAATGGACTGTAGTTACTTACGTACAATATAATAATTTAAGAAGAAAGTTATAAACTGCTTGAAACATATATTTAAGAGTAGATTTCCTGTGAAGAATTCAAGCTATAGTCGGTAACATGTTGCAACTTTTGAAAAATTTCAACAGATCATCACTGATCCTAAATTTATTTAAATGTAATATTTATAGTCTTATTTATTTTATATTTATTTATATTTACAAATAGCCTTTGCTTGGTTCGCCTCGTTTTCCTATTCATTGGATGTCCTTGGGTCTCGATGTGATGCTCAAAGGCATATTTCAGACAAAGGGTACTGAAGGTTTGTGTCTAATATCTTTAGCCAGGTTTACAAATCTAAATCTTGATGAATATTATAATATAAGAATGTCCTAGAACTTAACAAGTAAGAATTATTAATGATCTGTCTCACAGGATCATTGCACTTCTGTTTCTATTCTTAGGCCCATTCATTCACTTATCAAATGGGGCTTAGAATTCTTAACTAACCCCGACCTTTAAGAAAGCCAACATTTTTGTGGATTGTGCTCATAATATGTGGCCCAGACAGACAAGCTCATGGTGGAACTGCGCTTCCCTCATTCGCACTTCCCATACTCATTATTTAATATCATCCACTCCTTCAGACTCGCTCCAATCCTCTTCAGTGTCCATCAATACTTCCACTTCCCCAATTATCCTTTCTACAATATATCACCTCAGGCCAATTCCAAGAGCACTTAAAATCCTTAGGTCCCCATTTTCACTCTGGCAGAGATTATAATGAGAAACACCTACAGTGGGACATGAGAACGACCAACTCCCGTGGCTGTGCTCTGCATAATATCTCCTCTCACAACCTCTCCACTCTAAGTCCGCCCTCCCCTACCTATTGTAACCATCTAATATCCTTGATTTTTTTTAATTTGTAAAAATCTTATTCCCTTCCACCACTCCATAAAAACATAAAATGAACTATTCTCTGACCACAATCCTGTCCTCCTTACACTGTCTCCCACACCCATCCCTATACAATTGCCACCAGCCTTAATAAATGGTCCTATTGACTGGGCATTTTTTAGAACCCTACTAGAAGAGTCGCTTGACCTCGGAATCTTCTTAAAAACCTCTGATTGAGAGTGGTGTCACTCTCACACTTCACTCCTCATGTGACTTTCATTAACGTCATCTTTTTTTACTATTCATTGTAATAAAATTACAAAATGTTTTTATTCATTTTTAATAGAATGTAATGTGTAAATAAAGGTTATAAAAATAAAATAAAACCTCTGAAGAGCCCCAGCTAGTAAGAACTAGACACAAATGATCCATGATGGTGTCTAGTTCTTACTACTGTAAAGATTCAGCAATGTCTTTGGAAGCCAAACTTAAAACCCACCAGCATCTGCTACACTGTAAATTCAGCTGAACCCCTCATAAACACTAGGTGCCTTAGGAAATGTCATTCAATGCCTACCTGTCTAGCCTTTCAGCTGCAGACAAATCTTTCTGGACTGCTACTCGCAGAATTCTAAAATATAATGAACCTTCTGCTCCCTTGCATTGAGAAGATGGTCCCTGGGCCTCTTACGACAAAAACAAGGCCCAAATGTTTGCCCTACAAACTTACCACTCATCCAGATCCAGATAATTTGTCCAATAAAGCAGAGGTTTTGGAGTCACTGGGTACAGCATTATTAATGTCCTTACCGATTAAGTCAGTAAGACCTTCTGAAGTCAAGTACATTATTAATTATTTGCCTAAGCACAAAGCACCCGGCTATGATGTTATCACCAGGCTAATACGTTGAAGTCTACCCCAAAAAGCAATCGTTTTCCTGACTTACATCTATAATTGTGTCCTTCGAACCACCCATTTTTCACTTCTCTAAAAATTTTCTGAAATAATCCTGTTTCTCAAACCCAGTAAACCTACTTCTAACACATTATCCTTTTCGACCAATTAGCCTTCTTCCTTAGCTTTTCAAGGTATTTGAGAAAGTTCACCTAAAACAAATATAATAACTTTAACTAATACCTATAATAGCTTCCTTAAACATTCTTCCTAATCATCAGTTGGGTTCTGATCCTATCATTCTACTGTCCGTCAGGTGTTTCGTGTTATAGATTTTATTTCCTCTTCCCTTGTGCGAAAAAAGGGTCCTGGTGCATTCTTAGGTATTACTAAGCATTTGACCGAATATGGCATACTGGTCTATTACATAAGCTCAAGTCCATTTTTCCAAGTAACATCTACCTAATCCTTAAATTTTACTTTTCTAACCGTTTCTTTAGGGTCCGGCAAGAATCGGATTACTCCAATCACTTCCCTGTGAAAGTGGGTGTTCCACAAGGCAGTCTGCTTGGACCTATCCTTTTTATCTTTTATACTGCAGACATCCCACTCAACCTAATAATGTTACATACAATAACATTCCTATACCTCTCTCTGATTCAGCCGTTACCTTGGATTCCACCTAGACTCCTGACTAAACCGGAGTGAACATATTAAAATTAAGTGACAAGAACTCAGCAGACGCCATGGACTCTTATACAACCTTATAAATAGGTGCTCACAGCTTACAAAAGAAAACAAACTGACCATAATACGACCAATCTGAACCTACGGTGCAGAACTGTGGGATGCTGCTAAGCCTTCATTCATCTATTCTTCATCATTTGTCATTTATTTTATTGTTATTTTAAATTTTTTTTCTTGTATTTATTTTTTATTGTACATATCTTTCATCAAATTACATATTGTTAACTAACAGACTGTAATAAATAAAGATTTATTAAAAAAAAAAAAATATGTGGCCTTTATTTATCATTCTTTAATGACACATTATTCCCACTCTGACATATTTAAAGGAAGTCAATTTTTTATTAGCTCTTGTTGTGATCATTTAACCCTTTTATTTTTGGAGGAAAGCAAAAAATAATCATTTTCAACATTTACTGTTTCAGTTGAGATGGGAACATGAAGAAGATGTTACTGAATGTAGGGGTTGTGAACAGCCTTTCAAGTCATCCAAAGGGAAGGTGAGTCAAATTCTATGATGCATAATCATGAATAATATGAAAGAATTATTTCTAATGGTTGTTTAATTTGTCAATCTTAAAATTGTTATTCAGTGCTCTTGTCAACAGTTGTAAACTTAGTCTTTTATTTTATTTTTAAAAATGTATTTAATTTAAATCTATGAAACATTCTATGTCCAGATTTAATTAACTGCCATAAGTTAAAAGATAAAACATTTAATTTCATTGGATAAATGCTCTCAGTATGATTTAATAGGAAATCTTTATATAAATGTTGTTCCTCCTATATCTAAATTATTGTTATTTAATGAATAAAATGAGAAAAAAAATCCAAATTTACTTTATTCGCGATAAGGCTTGGGCCAAAGAATGTTAAGTAATTAAATATTTTCTGATGATGTTTATGCTATTATCATTTTTATTTTTTGGCTTCAAATGTTGTTAATTATAATTATAAACAAAACTAATTTGAACAAGAAATGCAAGGAAACAGAATTTAAAAGTCTTACTACCTCTGCCGGGACTCGAACAAAGGTCTCCTTCTTTCCCGGCAGATATGCTAACCAGTACACTACCGAGGCTAGCTATTTCTTCTACTCCCCACACTTTACTCCGAGCCTAAACCTCTAAGTAAAACAATTCGTCATATCGAATATAGACGACATATCGTCTTATGCTCGAGTGAGCTAACATTCTCGGCTATTTGTTAGACTCTAGTTTTCTCCTATATATTTTTTTTTAAAATACTAATTTTAGTTGTATTTAATCCCTTGTTAATTTTATACAAGAAATTAAAGGGAACAGAATAAAAAAATCTTACTACCTCATCCAGGACTCGAACCCAAGTCTCCTGCTTTTTGAAAATTTTATTCTGTTGCATTTCTTGCATAAAATTAATACATTAATTTATACCACTACTAAAATCAGTATTTAAAAAATAATTTGTGTTTAAAAAAAAAAATATTAGATTTTAATATACAATTTATTCTGTGATTTTTTTCTCAGCAGATTTATTTAATTGAAAAAATGATGCAACTTAAGAAATTGTTTTTATTTATTTTTCGTCAATCTTACTTATATGAAGCAAAACAAATGGTCTATTTAATATACTATATTAAGTTATATATCTTTCTGACAGAGTTGAGTTTTAAAAATATATATTTTTATTTTATGTCTGAATTTACAAATACCATTATTTATACATGTTAGCAGTAGTTATTACGGAGGTACAATTGCAAAGGCTGGGCAAACTCTAAGAGAAGTGACTAGGATGATTTACAGTGGAGAAATGCATGGAGAAGAGGTTAGTTTGGCTGCAGTTAGGATCTGAAAAGAGAAGGGGATTATGGGAGTGTGTGTGTGCGCGTGCTTTTGTGTGTTCATGGGTGCGTGCGTGTATGTTTTTTCTTTCTTTATTGGTTATTTTTTGGAAGAATTCACCAAAACTTTTATGATATTGCCTTTTATGGTTTCTGAGTTTCTTGATCACACCCTGCATTGGTTAGGTCTGTCCGTCCTGTTTGGTTTTTTGCCTTATAAGTTGATAGCAAATTCAAGCTTCAACTGTTGAGGTTTGGGATAAATAGTTCCGAAAATGGACCATGGGGAAACCGGTATTAAAATCAGGACTTTTAATCTGAAAATCATGACACCATGGGCACTCAAATATAAATTATGTTACATATACGTAATTATATAAACACACACACACACATACACACTATGAGCAATAGGAGAGTTTATGCAACATGAAAGATGGAAGAGGGGACTGATTGGTACATGTACACACACACACACGCGCCCGCACGCACACACGCACGCACACACACACACACACGCACACACAAACTTTTTTTGTATGTTTTTTGTCATTGAGTTTAATTTTCACTGATTGAGATATATTTTTTATTTTGTTCTTCATTGTAATCAAATTATAAAATCTTTTTTATTAACAAAAATAAATAAATAAAAGTAAAGAAATTTTCTCTGATTATTTTAGTTTTAGTTTAACTGTGAAAAATAAAATGTGGTAGAAAAAAAAAATTTTTTTAATAGGTAAAATTCGCACATGAAACCTTTCTTTTTTTATATTCCACTTTTTAATATCATTAACCACAACAAAATTATTAATAAATTCTTTGAGATCTAGAAATACGATCAGGGTTTTAGTCAGTATATAAAATAAATAATTGGTTTTATTTATTGGTGTCAATATCTTAGCTTACATTGTAAGCCATGATCATAGTAGAAATGAAACACCATGTAGAAAATAATACTAGGATTAGAATATATAAGAATAAAACTATTATTATTGAATAAAGTAAAATTATAAATAAAATTGTATCATATATTTAAAATATTTATTCTTTCAACAATTGATTGTTGAATTTCCTTCATTCCAATATTTTTCATTTTTGTTTCATTTTTTAAATTTAACTGAATTTAATATTGGTTTATTTTATTTTGTTCATTCAGATGAACTGTCGGCACTGTGGGAGAATATTCTGCTGCAGCTGCTTAAACCACAAGGTGTATACAGGGCGAAGCCAAAAGGAGAGTCGAGTTTGCCAGGTCTGCCACACTCTCCTCGATAGTAAAACTGCACCGTACTTTAGCACTGGCCCTCCTCAAGCACACAAATAAGTATGCATCTCAACTTGGTTCTGTTTAGAACTTAAAGCTTCCTTGATGTTTAATTACAACTTACTTCCTTTTTTGTTTTGTTTAGCAAAATGAATGAACACTTGTATAATAATAATATTTTATCATTTTCATTGATTATCCATAAACATTTGTCAGTTTTTGGAGCTCTGATTTGGGGACCTTACTTTTACTTTAGGTAGTTACCTACCATTTACCAGTTACTCCTTTGATGGTGTTGCAGATTTCGTTTTATTATACATTAATATATAATAAATTTTAACAATATATATTTACATATTTGATAAGTGCTTTACATGATAAGTTTATATGAACCCTAAAAAATGAAAAGCTAATGACAACACACACAGACGTTCAGAATCATTTATTTTAATTGATTTATCTTATTAAACACGTTTTAGTGGTAGTTAAGGAAAAATGTTTTACTGTAGGAAAAATATTTATTAAAGTAGTTTTTGGGTTAATGTAAAGGTAAAAAAAAAAAATCTCTTTTTAATGAATAATTATCATTCTCTAATAATGTTTTTTCAATTAATCAGTATTTTTGTAGAATACACTGGGGAACAGATTTTTTGTTGAGTTAGATCTGACACTGTTTTTTCACTAATTCTTGGCGTCTGAATCTGAGAATAACCTCAGATTTTGTCTATCACCTCAACTTTTTAAACTACAGGATATCCTCAGAAATCATAAAAATCATGAATTTAAAAGAATATAAAGTAAAAATGTACTGTTTACAAATTACACTTTACAAAACATTTAATGTAAGTTAAATCGAGTTCATACATATAAAATTGTTTAAATAATGAACAGTACTTAAAAATTAAGATAAAAATTTGCATTTGTAGCTTTTTCTGGAGGTTTAGTTTGTGTACATTCGTGCTTAATACTCCAACAATAGTCAGCCATCATATGTATGTCCCATCTAACTTGATACCCTTAAATCTTGATGGAAACGCTCACCCTGCTCATCACCCACTGCACCAAGATTGTAGCAAGGTGGCTGTGTAAAAAATGCAATTTAATGCTCATGTTGGAAACTAGCTTTTGGAAGCTTTCCAAGAGTTGCTAGACAATTTCGGAGTAATTCAATGCTTGTGTATTTCCAAGAAAGTCTTAAAAAATGTTTTTGAATGCCAACCAAGCATTCTTTTCAATTTCTGACATTGTTACCATGAAAAGGGAAGTTCATTGAAAACTGGCAAGGGGACTTCGGCTGAATGCAGTATACTTCCATAGCGAAATACTAAATACTGCTTACCGACACACTGCTTATGTTTCACCATAGTATAACAGGCATAACTAAACAGGCAGGTCTAGACCAGCATGCACCCCACCCACATAGAAACCGAACGTGGCGTGATAGAAGAAAACTAAAAACAGTTTTGAAACCAGCATGCCTAATTCTATAGAAAACAGCTAAAAAATGTAACACAGAAATTTAGTTTCAAATTGTTCCCCAATGATATTAGACCAGTTCACAAATAACGCTTGGCAGGTCATTTGACTAACACCAATCCTCCAACCTTATGTCATATTTATAACCTCAATAACCAACTTAGCCTCTTTTTTTGGTTTTAAAAGCTATATATATATATATATATATATATATATATATATATATATATATATAT